>BMAC01000095.1:879328-890729 GCA_014905375.1 Phtheirospermum japonicum | reverse complement strand
ATTGATTTTCCGTGCTTATTTATTGTGCATATATTTGTATGATTTGAGCGTATACACGTCCTATTCAGCAACTGCTTGAGTGCTTTGAGTGATCACCCCTACATATTTTCCTTTGAGAGGATGCATGAAAATTTTTTTGAAGCGATAATGTAATAAGGGTGAAGTGTTTGACGTTGCATGACTAGTGCCTATATTTTCAAAATTATCTATGTAGCGACGCACGACTCATTACTCGAACTTATTTTCTTTCTAAGTTACACTTTGAACTTAACGTCTGTTCGAGGACGAACAAACAAATAAAGCGTGGGGTAGTTGATTAAAATGTATTTGTGGTTATTATTAGTAGTATTTTAGTTTCTTTTTATTAGTGTTTTTGGTATAAGTTGGACAATTTAAGCTTAATTTTGTATATTTAGACTTTTAGCTTATTTTACCGTGTGTTGGTCTAAATTGATGCAAATAAGTGATTAAATGTGGTTTTTTTACTTTATAGCTAAGTAACCGGAAGAGTTCAGCACGTTAGAGATGAATTATGTTGATCGAGATTCAAAGATCGAGCTTTCCGGTGAAGAAGTAGCAAGAATTGAAGCTGACAGACTTTTTAGAATAGTTATTCTGCTGGAACCGATGTCGATTGAGGCTAACAGTTACACTCCAACCGTTAGCTGTTACCGCTACCCTTAACGGTTACTGAGAACTGATACTAACGGTTAGAATGTTTAATTCAGAGCTAACGGTAACTTTCTAGAACGGTTTCCTTACAACCGTTGTCGTCGGCCAGAAATGCAAAAAAAAATATACACCTAACGGTTGCTACTAACGGTTGCACCAACCGTTAGTGGGCCCAGGAAGCCCAGAAATAGATTTTTCGGCCCAGTTCGCGAAAAAAATTCTATAAATACCCTCCTTAATCCGAATTTCGATGATCTATGTCTGTGTGCGATGCTTGTAACCCTAAATACTTACCATAAACATAATCCTAGGGTTTGGAGTCGGATCAATAACACCAAAACGCAGAGATCGATGAGAAAATCGAAGATTCGACGAAGACGAGTTCCGGAGCCCGTTCGACGCTGTTCATCCGTTTCTCGACCGATTTGCAGCGTTTCTCTTCGCAATAGCTGAAGAACATTCAGTTTCCAGTAGATTAAACAAGTACTCTTAAACCTTTAATTAGTTTTGTAGTTTTAAATCGTTAGTTTCAAGTTTCGAATATTATTTAGTTTACGTACGTATTTTGTTTGGATTCGTTGATCGTATTTAGTTTATTATTTTTAGTTTATAATTAGTTTTTCATGCTTTATGTTAGATGTGTGATGCGTTGTTTCGTTGAAATTCATTCATGCATGCAAGATATAGTTTGGTTAAGTTTCAGATTTTGTTAACCGTTACAGTTAAAGGTTACAGTAACCCTTAGCAGCAACCCTTAGCACTAACGGTTAGCAGCAACCCTTAGCACTAACGGTTAGCAGCAACCCTTAGCAGAAAATGATTTCTTAGATCCTTTTAATTATTAATTAGTTAATCAATCTAGTTTAGTTAAATTAGTTGATAATCTAGTTCTAGATAATTAGTTTAATTAGATTTAGCCTTAATATAGCGTTCATAATGTTCAATTCCTACAAGTTCCTCGTACTCTTGCGAGCAAACTTACATGCTTTATTAAATATTTTAAAAAGGGATGCATAAAAGTTTGGTTCACTTGACATATATTATTTGAAAATTTGATTCGGTATATTTCTTGATAGATGGCACTATATCTTCTTATCTTGCAAATGACATGATATATACATTTTTTTTACTCTCTATCCTTCTTTACTGAATTATTTTGTCCTAATGCATAAATGGTTTGATGTTTTAACTTAATGACATGTTTGCACTTCCAGTTATCTAATAATTGAAATTTATCAGCAAAAAGATGGATAGCATGTTTTTACCGGACAGAACAGAAATGGATGGATTCTCGTACTGTTGTTTAGTTTTTGGTCATATCTTTCCATAGTTAGAACTCGCGAAGGATGAATATATTTGGGGGAATATATTAATAAAACATATTCATCCTTCCCGAGTTCGGAAAGATATGATCAAAAACTAAACAACAGTACGAGAATCCATCCATTTCTGTTATGATCAAAAACTAAACAACAGTACGTGAAAACATGCTATCCATCTTTTTGCTGATAAATTTCAATTTATATGCATCGAATGTAAAAGGGAACTATATATGAACTTTGACCCAGATTCATTTGCATTGGGTTAAACATGAAACATGTAATTTTTTGTATGGTAATGTAGGTCGTTGCTCATGGTGCCCAAGAAGTCCAAGAAGGCGGCTGAGAAAGACACCTAAAGGGAAAATCTTATTTTTGGTAAACTATGTTGACCACTTTTTAAAAAAGATACGTGATGTTGGCTATCATCAAACAACATCTATTAAGTTGGCCAATTTATCAAAAAATGTACAAAAAAAGCTCAATCGGGCTTTATTGCTGACGTGACGTGATTCAATACTTTCTTATCATTTTTTATTTAATTTTAAGTATTAAATTAAAAAAAAAACTAGGGAAAATTTTATTTTTGGTACACTATTTTGGCCACATTCCAGAAAATGTACGTTAAATTTGCCAATTCATCAAAACAGGTCCAAAAAAGCTTTGATCGGATTTTTTTCCTGACGTGGCATGATTATATATTATTTTATTAATTTTTTTTACTTAAATATTAAGTTGTATACAAAAACCTGTTTTGCCTTCAGTTTCTTTTATTTTAATCAAATGAATAAAATCTTAAGTAATAAGAAATAGAAAAAATAGTGATAAATATATAAACATAAAATAAATCTACAAAAATTATAAAGTTAATATAATAATTTATATAATTTTTGTATTATTAAAATTATAATTAATACAAAATTAATAAACTCGAAAATAAATATAATAATATAAAATAAATCTTAAAAAGATAATAAAAATATATATGAAAAAATTTATTATAAATGAGTTTGAACTCTCTATATCTATTATATATTTTTTAATATTTGTATTATATTTTTATATTTATAAATAATTTATATTAATATTTATTGATTATAATTTTATCAATTAGATTAACGGAAAGAGAAAAGAAAAACATAAAAAGAAAAGAGAGAGCAAAACACAATTTTGTCTTTAATTTATTTTGTATAATTATATAAAATTGATAAGAAAATATAGAATTATACCACTTTAGAAAAAAAATCGATCAAAGCTTTTTTGGACCTTTTTTGATGAATTGACCAATTTAACGTACCTTTTGTAGAATGTGACCAACATAGTGTACCAAAAATGAAAGTTTTCCCAGTTTTTTTTCAATTTAATATTTAAAATTAAAGGAAAAATGATAAAAAAGTATTGAATCACGCCACGTCAGCAAAAAAGCCCGATCGGGCTTTTTTTGTACATTTCTTGATGAATTGACCAACTTAATGGACGTTGTTTGATGATGACCAACATCACGTATCTTTTTTAGAAAGTGACAAATATAGTGTACCAAAAATGAAATTTTTCCGACACCTAAATATCAATTGTAGGTGTTTCAATTATGATTTATTCATGGAATATTAGACAATATTTTTCTTTGAATATTATAATTTATAGATATTTTAGTTTAGGGAATTAATGACAATCTACTTTTATTTTTTGGAAGAGAGGATACTAGTGTTAGGAAAAGTATTTTCTAAAAAATAGAAACTTGTAAGGAAATAAAGAAATCGAATCTTGTGAATTTCATAATTTCTTTAAATAAATTTGCTCTGTATCGAGCGTTTATTTTCCAAGACATAACGGAGGTAACCGTATTTTAATTCCGACGAACTGAAAATAAAATTTTGGAAATGAACACGAAAATTTGCAAGTGGAAAGAATAAGATTGCTCGTTTTTTGTGTATTTGAACTTGTGGATATGAACTTGTATTTATAGGCTGAAGATGAGCCTCACACCTTATGTTCAGGTTCATTATGCATGTAACTGAAGGGTGTTACAAAAGACTTGAAAGTAGAAATTAATTGTGGTGTTTCAAATTCAAAATTTAAAAGTTGCAACATTTAAAGTGTTAAGAATAATTTCTGAAAATAAAAGATAAATAATTTATTTCAGAAGATTGCAAAACTTGGACTTTACTAATGAGCTCGACTTCGGTCTGCCATTCATGCTCGCACACGAGTCAATGGCCCGAACCACGAATCAAACCGTAGTTTGCACCCCTCCCCCTGCGAGCGCACGTGTAGAGAGCCTTTTTTCTTAATAGAGTATCCCTTAATAAGAAGGTGATACTCTATAAGTTAGCCCATTTTCTCTTATTTTTTCTATGTGGGACAAGCCACTTTGAAAAAGAGAAAATACATTTCAACACGAACACTTTGAGTCTTAATATCTTTATCTTCCAAAACCCATTTTGGATAAATAAATATATCATTTCGATGTTCTCACAATATAGAACACGATTCCACATTCAAACTTGCTATTCAACAAACGAGAAAAAAGAAATTGGTATCTAAAATTCACCCAAATTTCCTTCGTATTTATTCAGTTTTTCCAACAATCCCCCACATGAAGGAAATTGACAATATTTTATAGGATAGGCAGGTGTTATCCTTTGAACCTTCCATGTATAAATACATTTACTTTACTAGGGAAAATTTTATTTTGGTACATTATTTTGGCCACTTTCCACAAAAAGTACGTGGTATTGGCCAGCATCAAATCACGTCTTCTAAGTTAGCAAATTCATCAAATAGGGTCTATTTTTATCACGTTCGGGCTCAAATGCTGACGTGGCATGATTATTTAATTTCTTATTATTTTTTATTTAATTTTAAATATTAAATAGACAAAAAAAAAGTCATTTTTGTTCTTGTCATTTCTTTCTTTCTTTCGGACCCAGAAAATCAAATACTCAAAGCTGATTGAATTCCAAGAAGATTCTGCCATTGATGTTAATGATCACATACCGCACACAAGATTATTCTTAACTTATTTCAGTTCTCATAATTATGTTCATTTATGGCCCTAAACATACGCCTGATTCTGCGAGAGGTTCTAAGAATTGAGCCTCACACAATTCTCTTCGAAGCGGCCCCACTTCTCTCTCACGTAGGTAGGGGCTGGCATGGCACGATAGCACGATACGAACACGACACAATAAGAAATGCGATTACAGAGACAAAGACACGATAAGGCACGACACGACACGAAATGACACGAAACACGACACGGAAAGCACGAAATCCTAAATTAAGTTAGATTTACACTTATTGTTACATTTATGATCAAATAAGATAGAAAACAAAAAAAACACGATAGTGCGACACGAACATGGTACGTTAACACGATTTGCCACCGCTACACATAGGTGATTCTTCATTTGGAGTATACTACACTACTCTATTCGGCGCACCGACACAAAATCATTAAAAACCAAATGCTTATCCTTTCTATGCACATTTCACTACTAAAGAATGGGTAAGAGAATAATATTTCCCTAGTGATTCTATTAGTCTTTTTACAATTAGGTTGTCCCTTTGAACCTAGGTCCTGGGATCTCCAGTCAACTATGTTGGGTTCTCCATTGTATCAACTCATTTCCAGAGGCTTTAATCACATTCCTCCTGTTGTTTTTGCAACTAACTCTCTGTTTAACCCTTTGGTTAGCGGATCCGCAAGATTATCCTTTGATTTCACGTAGTCAACAGAGATAGTTCCAGTTGAGAGTAGTTGTCTCACTACAAAAAAATTGGCTATGTTGGCGGGTATACTGATTGTCAAAAAGCTGTCAGAAATGCTGGCGGGTTAACCCCATCAGCAGCCCCTCAGGGATAGAGTGGTAATCTATCCCGCGTAATTATCTTGACGGGCATACTCGTCAGGATATAATTTTTGATTAAAAAAATTAAAAATATATACGCTGACGGCCTTTCCCATCAGCGTATAAGTATCGAGAATCCTGACGGCCTTACCCGTCAGGATTCTAAACCTAAAATTTCAGCTCCCTCCTTCCCCGCCTCATTCTGTCAAACAAGGTAAAAAAAGAAAAAAAAACCTCCAAACCGCAGCTCCCCTCGCCGCTGCCGACCACCACCACGCGTGCCCTCCGTCGCCGTCGCCCACCACCACGTGCCCGAAGCATACGTCGCCGCCTCCGCCGCTGCTCCGCCTCCACCGCCAGCCTTCTTCAAGGTAATTTTTTTATGATTTTTCTTATTTCTTTTATGTAAGTGTTTGAAGTTATTTAATGTTAATTGTTTATTTATTTTATATAATTGTGATAATTTAAGGTTAACTAAATTTAATTAGTGTTAAGGTTAATTATTGAATTAATTTGTAATTAGGATTTTATTTCTAATTAAGATTTAATTAGTTTTTAATTATCAATTAGGATTATATAATTGTGATTATTTATAGGTTAATTGTTTATTTATTTTATATAATTGTGGTTATTTAAGGTTTATTGTTATAATTTTTTAATTATTATTAATTAATTATTAATATTTTTTATTTTTGTTAATTGTTATTATTTTTTTAATTATTATGAATTAATTGTTAACTGAATAAACTTACAATACATCCATTTAATAGAATATACGTTAATTTAGTAAATATAAAATAAAAATATATTTTTTTAATAATAAAAATCTATTTTCTTTAAAATAAAAATCTTTTTTATAAATAAATATCTATTTTTTTATAAAATAAAAATCTATTTTTTTATAAAATAAAAATCTGTTTTTTTTTAAATAATTTTTTTTAAATCAAATTTGGGATTTAAATAACTTTAATATAAATTTTAGTTAATCATTCTATATTTATTTAGATTTGAAAATAAATTTATATTTTTTAAAATGATTTTAAATGAAATAGAAATTTATTTAGTTTTTTTATTCTCTGGTTAAAATAATTAGGTTTCAAATAGAGTTTAATATTGAAATAAAATTTTGATTTCAAAATAGGGGTCTAATCGTAAATAATTTCGAAATGAAGGTTAAATTGGTAAACTTTTAGGAAAATACGTACACAAAGTATATAATTAGATATTTATGGGTTCATTTAGTAAATAATTAGGAAAATATGGTTTTATTGTATTAACTTAGATTGTTAGGGTCTGCTTTCAAGTTTAGATAAACTTTCGGGGCAAATTATATTGTGGTATATGTATGCACCCATTATATTGTATATATATTGTTCATTCATGGGAGGACGTGGTGATCGGCCGGGATTTAAAAAAAATTGTATATTTTACATGCATGGGAGGCCGTGGTGATCGACCGGAATTTAATTTTATTTATATATATTATTGCCATTGGTGTTGTTGGTTGTATACCGTCAGATGTTGACGTGGGTTACGGCGCCGGTCGGGAGGTGTTGTCCCTCCAATAGCGGGTTTTTAAATTTTTTTCAAAAAACGTGATAGGGTGTCACGTGATTTTATTTAAATTTTCAAAATAATTTTTAAAAATGTGACGGTGGTAATTGCTTATTTGGAACATTGGCGAAGTGATGCAATTCATATTGTTGTATAAATTCAATTATATATAGATCACTCGTTTGAGAATTAATATCAAATAGAAAATTTTGAAACTAGGTTTCGAATTATTCCAATATTCTTTAGACCCGTTTGAGATTTAGTATCAAATATAGAGTTTGATATTAAATTTCGAATTGTCCCATTTTTGTACAGTTTGAGAATGTGACTTGTAGTATGGTTATCTTATGTGTATGTTTTTTTTTAGATTTAAAATTTCTTTTTCTGCATCTCTCTAATTGTTCTCGGGTGCTTTGAAATATACGTGTACTACGAGAACTAAGGGGAGATGCTGCTGAAATTTTAAATCTAAGAAAAATGCATATTTTAAGATAATACATACTACTAAATGTCACGTTCTTAAATGGGATAGAAGCCTTACCAATTATAACTCGAATTACTCATTCTTCTCGTAATGCTGCCGAAGTTTTGCCACGTTCTTTTCCGGCCATTGATTCTAGAATCACGAATAACACTCAGAAATCTTAGGATGGGTACTGATCGTAGTTGGATGTACAAATGGAATATTGCCAGATTTCAAAATCTAGCGTTCGTGGCCGGTGTAGATAGTTTCGTACAATTTGCACTCACACATGACTCTGCAGAGAGGGACAGTGATAAACTAAAATGCCCTTACCCACGAACTAAGTGTAGGAACTCTAGTTATAGGTCTATCGATGAGATAAAATATCACCTCGGTACCAAAGGGTTCATTGATGATTACTACATTTGGACTCATCACGTGGAAACAGATCTCGTCTCATCGTCCGTTGATATTGAAGTCGGGGGATCATCATCAAATGCATACGTCGATATGGTGCAAGATGTTGTCAGTCCCAATTTCGATATAAATGATATTGAGTTGGATGAATCACCTAATACCGAGGCGAAGAAATTTTTCGATATTCTGAAAGCTGCAAAAAACCCTCTGTATCCCGGTTGCGAGAAACAAAATCGGTTGTCTTTAGTTGCCCGTCTTATGAATTTGAAATCGGAGCATGGCATTTCTCAGAAATGTTATGATCAATTTATTGATTTAATCAAAGAGATCGTGCTAGAAGACAACAATGTTGCAGATAATTTCTATGAAAGTAAGAAGTTGTTGAGAGGTATGAGGTTACCGGTAGAGAAGATGGATTGTTGCGTGAATAATTACATGATTTATTGGAAGGATGATTTGAATCTGGATAAGTGTAAGTTTTGTGATCATCCACGGTTCAAACCCGCGAAGAAGGGACAAGCTAAACGGCTCAAGTCCAACTTAGTTCCGTAAAAACGGATGTTTTACTTTCCTCTAGCGGCCCTCCTGTAGAGGTTGTACGCATCTAAAACAATGGCAAAAGTTATGCGGTGGCATGCAGGACATACGGTAGAGGATGGTGTCATGCGCCACCCGTCTGATTCTGAGGCTTGGAGGAACTTTGATCAAACTCATCCAGAGTTTGCCGCTAAAACTCGAAACGTAAGATTGGGTCTATGTACAAACATTTTTCAACCTTTTGGAAGTTTTGGAAAACAATAATCGTCGTGGCCGGTGATTGTCACACCATACAATTTGCCTCCCTGGATGTGTATGAAAGAGCAGTACATGTTTCTCATCGTTCTCATCCCGGGCCCACAGAACCCTAAAGATAAGTTAGATGTTTTTCTACAGCTGTTGATTGAGAAGCTGACGCAGTTGTGGTCTGACGGTGCTCTCTCGTACGATGTATCTAAAAAACAGAACTTTCAGTTGCGAGCGGCCCTTATGTGGACCATTAACGACTTTCCTGCATACTCAATGTTTTCCGGCTGGAGTACAGCCGGTTGAATGGCTTGTCCATATTGCATGGAACATCCAGTCATTTTTACCCTGCAAAATAGCATGAAATAACCATGGTTTGATAACCATCGTAAATTTCTAGAATGTGATCATCGACTTCGTAAAGATAAAAGAATTTAGGAAAAATAGAAAGGTTGAAGCTCTGTCGCCGCACGTTCGTTCTGGAACAGAGATATTGGCCGAAATTGAAAGGCTAGGACTTCTGAAGGTAATCGATGAAAATTCAGAACGTGTGAATAGACTAATAGCGAAGAATAGTGGTTGAAGAAAAAGAAGTATTTTTTGGGATTTGCCTTACTGGAGCACTAACTTGATTCGCCATCATTTAGACGTTATGCTCATTGAGAAATATTTTTGATATTGTGTTTAACACAGTGATGAATGTCAAATGGAAGACAAAAGATACTTCGAAATCAAGAGATGAGTTAGGAGAATACTGTCACCGTCCCGAACTTCATGCAGACGCATCAGGAAAGTATCCCAAAGCATCGTACACGCTCAATAAGCCGTCGAAAGTTACATTGTGTGAATGGATAAAGACTCTCAAATTCCAGAAGGGTATGAATTAAATCTAGGTCGTTGTTTTGATATGAAAGGGTTGAGATTGTACGGGATGAGAACCCATGACTGTCACGTGTTTATGAAGCGGTTGATCCCAATTGCATTTCGAGAACTGCTTCCTCATCCCGTGTGGAAGACACTAGCAGAGCTAAGTTTGTTGTTCAAAGATCTGAGTGCGAGAGTCATTGGAATTGATGATATGAGTTGTTTAGATCGTGACATTCTCCTGATACTCTGTCAACTTGAGATGATATTTCCACCAAGTTTCTTCGATTCAATGGAACATTTGCCCATCCACTTACCATACGAAGCGAGAATTGCTGGTCTAGTGCAATATAGGTGGATGTATCCTTTTAAGAGGTGTCTTCGCAAGTTGAAAAGCAACGTAAGGAACAAAGTGTGTGTTGAAGGCTCGATAGAAAACGCATATCTAGTTGAAGAGGCGTCAAATTTTGTTTTGTACTACTTCGACGATAATGTCTCCACAAAAAGGACAAACTTAAATCGTAATGAAGAAGTTCAAAATGATGAAGACGGTGATCCAGAAGTTCTATCTATTTTCAAATATAATGGTGAAGCTTTCTCAGACGCTGGGAAAAGATTCTTGTCGGATGAAGAATTGGCCGAGGCCCAAAGATATGTGTTACTAAATTGTGCTGAACTCCAACAATTTATCAGGTTAACGATTCAAGCTCGTTGCAATTGTAATTATCAAAATCTATTAATTAAATATTATAATAACTCTTCATTTTAAACATAAATGTGCAGTTTAAAGATGGTGTTAAACGTCCCCAACCAAACATTACAGATTCAGCACTGAATCGAAAATTGGACGCTGAATTTCCTGTTTGGTTTGAGAACTACGTGAGTCTTGATTATCTATAAAATTACATGGCAATTAATATATATTATAACATTTTAAAACATAAAACTATTATAGGCACGAGATCCTTTGAACAATGTAAATGACGATTATATAAGGTCCATTGCGTATGGTCCATCACGTGTTGTGAACACATTCAACGGTTGTAAGATAAATGGATATAGATTTCACACACTTACGTATAGTTCTGAACGATCAACGTTGAGCATATGAGTTTGTATTAGAGGAACAAGTTATGGGCCAGATTACATGGATTATTACGGTCGTCTTCTAGGAGTGGTTCAGTTGGAGTATCACGGGCTTCAGACGACCGGAAGGACGCTCTTGTTCAAATGTGAGTGGTTTGATCCAACTCCAGCCGGCACAAAAATCCACCCTCAATATAAGCTTGTTGATAAATCATAAACGTAGATTCAATCGATACGAGCCATTTGTACTCGCCTCCCAAGTGACTCAAGTGCACTACAGTTCGTATCCAAGTTTGAAGCGAGACAACCTAGATTGGTGGGCAACTTGTAAAATTAAAGCTCGATCGACGGTGGATTATATCGAGCCTCGCGTGCCTGAACATCAGTCATTC
>BMAC01000095.1:805467-871869 GCA_014905375.1 Phtheirospermum japonicum | reverse complement strand
AAGAGGCTAAAATAAGATTTATTTATTTATATACAAAATATGCTATTCTGTTTTTTTATTTTTTATTGGCAATTTGTGATTTTCACATTACTAATAATAATAATTTAACCCTATATAGTTGCAATAATATTGAACCGAAAATGAAAGCATACAAACTTACGTTGAGTTGATTGGTGGAGAAGCAGTTTTGAGGAGAGAGAAGAGTCCAAACTTGTATGGATGGTGAGGAGAAGCATATAAAATCACCATACCTATTTGTTAAATAACAAAATAGAAAAAAATCCAAAATATAGTAAAAAATAGAAACAAAACCCAAAAAATCACGACCGCGACAGGGAGGGATGCGCCTAAGCGTCCCGGAAATAAATCCTATTTTGTATTTTTTTTTTCTATTTTTTTAGATTTTAATTTTTTAAAAAAAATTAATTAAATTACGAGGGAATACAATTCCCTCGGAATAATTTCGAGGGAATCCGTTATCCCTCGGAATAATTCCGAGGGAAATTATATTCCCTCGGAAATTTAATTATTTTTTTTAAAAAAATAATAAATAAAACCGAGGGAATCTAATATCCCTCGGTTTTCCGAGGGACTACTTCCCTCGGAAAACCACCCGTCGGTCATCCCTCGATTTTTCGTTCGGTAAACATGGCGGGAACATTTGGCGCCCTGATTTCCGAGGAAATGGAATTCCCTCGGAAAAAATCGAGGGATTTTTATTTCCCTCGGTGTTCCCTCGGAAATTTCTGAGGGAATTTCTTTACCTCGGAAAATCCCTCGAAAATTTGTTGTTTTTTTGTAGTGTTAATCTTTGCTCTACCAATAGCTGATTGGCTATCACAAGAATTCTTAGTGCCGGCACAGGCTTAGGCCCGTCATCAGCATTTGCTGACGGGTTAAGCCCATCAGCATTATCAAATTATGCTTACGGCCACAAAGTCGTCAACATATTTTTTTTTTATTTTAATTTTAATTTATTTATTTTTTTACTTGTACCTGTGTCACAAATTAATAATCAATTACGAAATATAATTTGCATGTCCCTAAAAAATATAAAATATAATTAACTAACATATCCTATAATGTATACACTTTCTAAATAGATTTTATTATTGAGAGAAAATTGAAGTTGCTTCAGATTACGTGGTAAAGAGTATTTTCTTTACCATAACATGCGTAATAAATCATGGTTATGAGTATTAAATTTTTCTTGAAACACTATTACATGATATAGACAAATTTAACATATCTTGTTAGAAATTCAACTGTTCATTTCCATGATCTAAAACCAGCACCATTCCCCATCTAGATGATCGGACTCCCTCTGTTGGCCCAGACCCTATACCCTTACCTATGATTAGCCAATCTCCTCAATCTAGTCCAATACCAGCGACCCAGACATCAACATCTACTCCTTTCATCACTAAAAGTCAAATGGGCAATATTCCCATTCCATGACTACTGCAGTTACTCGGTCTCCTTTACCGCGTAACCCAGTTGAAGCTCTTCGTGATCCGAATTAGAAAATGGCCATGAATGATGAATATGATGCTCTTATTAAAAATAAGACGTGAAAATTAGTGCCCCGTCCACCTGATGTTAATGTTATTCGATCTATGTGTATTTTTGCTCATAAAGAGAAATCTAATGGTGTTTTTGACAGGCATAAAGCCCGTCTTGTAGGTGATGGGAAAACTCAAAAGGCTGGTATTGATTGTGGTGAAATATTTAGCCCAGTGGTGAAACCAGCTACGATTCGCACTATTTTGTCACTTTCTCTCTCGAAGGCATGGCCCATTCATCAGTCGGATGTGGAAAATACTTTTCTACATGGTGAGCTACAAGAAATGGTGTATATGCATCAACCTTTGGTGTTTCGGGATCGTACCCATCCAAATTATGTGTTTTTGTTGCGTAAGTCATCGTATGGACTTAAGCAGGCACCCCGAGCTTGGTATAAGCGTTTTGCAGATTATGTCATTTCTCTTGGATTTTCAAATAGCAAATGTGACAACTCATTGTTTATTTATCGCAAGGGAACTCACATGGCTTATATTTTATTATATGTTGATGATATAATTCTTACTGCTTCTTCTAATACTCTTCGGTTGTTTATCATGGGTCTTCTTAGCTCGGAATTTGCTATGACAGATCTTGGTCCTTGAAATTATTTTCTTAGCATTGCAGTGTGTCGATATAAGGGTGGTATGTTTCTTTCACAACGCAATTATGCTGAGAAAATAATTGAGCGGGCCGGAATGTCCTCTTGCAAGTCATCTCCTACTCATGTTGACACAAAGGAAAAGGTCAGTGCTAATTCCGGTACTACTTATGAGGATCCCACTTTATATAGGAGTCTTGCTGGTGCTCTTCAATATCTTACATTCAGCCAACCGGATATTTCTTTTGTTGTTCAACAAGTGTGTTTGCATATGCATGATCCGAGAGTTGACCATATGCAAGCTCTCAAGCGAATTATCGGTATATTCAAGGTACACTGGATCATGGCCTCCATCTCTACTCCTCTTCAATTTCATCTCTTGTTTCTTATACTAATGCTGATTGGGGTAGTTGCCCAGATACGAGGCGTTCTACCTCTTTTTATTGTGTGTTTTTGGGTGATAATTGATTTCTTGGTCTTCTTAGAGCCAACCTACACTTTCTAGGTCAAGTGCCGAGGCTGAGTATCGGGGTGTGGCAAATGTAGTATTCGAGTCATGTTGGTTACGAAACTTGCTATTGGAGTTACATTGTCCGATTAAAAAGGCTACAAATGTTTATTGTGACAATGTGAGTGATATCTATTTATTGAAAGAAAGTAAAGAACACATATTTGGGAAATATTTAGTATTCAACTTTTCTCAGATTTCATTCAGTCATATTTCGATAATTACATAAGGGAATGTCGCCACTATTTATAGTAAATGTAACCCTAAAATATGTGGCTAAGATTGTTACAGTACACTATTTCAAATCGTGTGGTCATTATTACTACAATACATCCTAACAGTTGGATGTACTAGATTAGGCTGACATCATCATCGGACGTCAGGTAGGTTGTCCTCATCTGAGGCCCATTGCTAGTAGTACGCCCGACCTCTGGGCGACCTTTCGTACGACCTAAGAGGTCGCCAACCTTGCGACCTGGCACTGCACTCATCTTCATGTCGCCAAATATTATATGACCAGGCGACCTGCACTGATCAGGTCGCTCTCTATTATTTATCGGGTAATCCGGTGCAACATCAACGTACCAAGCATATTGAGATGCATATACATTTTGTACGGGAAAAAGTTGCTCGTGGTTAGGTTCGTGTTCTTCATGTACCTTCCCGATTTCAAATTGCGGATATTTTCACCAAGGATCTTCCACGTGTTTTGTTTGAGAATTTTCAGGACAATCTCAGTGTCCGTCAACCTCCCACTCCGACTGAGGATGTGTGTTAAATATATATAAATATATTTTGCATTTGGTATTTTAGTAATATCAATATTATGTATTTTAGAAATGTCAATATTCTTTTCCTTAGTTTTAGTCTTAGTTTGGGATCAATTTTGTATATATACGATCTAGTGAATAATATTCGTTGAGTTGTCAATCTACTATTTTTCTTGAAACTCATACCATATACCTGACGAGTATTTTACTGCCCTACCAACAGCAGGCCAAAATGCATAATTAGTCCACTAACTTAGGGCAGTTTGGGATTTTAGTCCACCGAATACACGGGTGGCGATTTTAGTCCACTAATTTAAAAGAAATCGCACATTTAGTCCATTTCTGACCTGAAATTTGAATTTTGGCCGGATATCGGATTTTGACCCAATTTTTTGGGATTTTGACCGGCCAACATGGGACGAGTGGCGATTTTAGTCCACTAATTTAAAAGAAATTGCACATTTAGTCCATTTCTGACCTGAAATTTGAATTTTACCCGTAAATTGGATTTCGACCCGATTATTGGGGATTTTGACCTGCCAACATGCCACATATATGTTGACTTAATTTTCATTTTAATTATAAAAATTAATAATACCACGTGGGTATTTATTAAAATAAATATAATAAAATAAAGTAAAAAAAAACAAAAACAAAGAATCCGCTCGTGAGTGCTCAGATCGGAAATCTCGACTAAACCGGCTTCTTTTAGGGATAAGAAACTTTGTCGTTCGATTTTTTTCTCACTGCCCGTTGTTGCCGGATTTTACCGCGAGATTTCTTCTCCGGCCGGCTGAGATGCTAATCCGATTCTTATTGGCAAAAATGTGAGGTTCGACGACGGATATTAACTGATAGCTTCCGACGTGAGGTTTGATTGCGTTCATACCTTTTTTTTTTAATTTGTTTTTCTGAATTCGAATGATTAGGAGGTTTATCTCTGGGTTCGTGTGCGTGTGGTTCAAAATCGAAATGCCAACTTTAGCTTAAAAAGTACAGAGATGATGTCTCCCAAGTCTTCTTCGTTTTTTTTTTTTACTTTATTTTATTATTTTTGTTTTAATAAATACCCACGTGGCATTATTAATTTTTATAATTAAAATGAAATTTAAGCCAGCACATATGTGACATGTTGGCTAGTCAAAATCCCCAAAAATCGGGTCAAAATCCAATTTTCGGGGCAAAATTCGAATTTCAGGTAAGAAATGGACTAAATGTGCGATTTCTTTTAAATTAGTGGACTAAAATCGCCACCCGTTCCATGTTGGCTGGTCAAATTCCCCAAAAATTGGGTCAAAATCCAATTTCCGGCCAAAATTCAAATTTCAGGTCAGAAATGGACTAAACGTGCGATTTCTTTTAAATTAGTGGACTAAAATCGCCACCCGTGTATTCGGTGGACTAAAATCTCCAACTGCCCAAAATTAATGGACTAATTCTACATTTTGGCCCCAACTACACAAGACCTATGCTGTCATTATTTTGCACTTAATTTGCCCAAATTGAATTCTTAGAAAATACATAATCCGTCTATGAACTACATGATTCATCGAGTCGAAGTTTACCACCTGAACCAATTAAAAGTTAACATATATATGTCAACTCATAATGTGTATGCAAAAGAGAAATTTCCAAAGTTGATGCAGAACTCACAATAGTTTGGTGAGAAAAAACGTAACTATCCATTTGTCTAAAACCCTAGACAAACTGAACTACATGATAAAAACCCCACAAAAATTCATTTAAGAATAAAGAAGAATAAAGGGTTTACACTTCAATCAAAGCTGATCAAGACTCATGATCAGTATTGATTCCTTTTCTTTTAATTTCTTGGGGTACTAAATACCAAGCTTTGAACACTTGATTAGACCCATGTAAATATCAATCTCGATCAATTATCCACCTCATTCATATCAGCCAATGAATCGTTATTATCTGCACACAATTTCCCGCTGCACTTGAGATCATCATACAATTCTCTAACAAACAAAAAATAGACCATAACGATTATTTTATTCCATTAATTATATCGCGTAAGTATCTCACATTATTATTCCATTCCATGTAAAATTCTATAAAACCACACACATGTAAGCAGATTTGTCAAAGTTTGAGATGGTATTTTAGAGGCTTCATTTTGGACACGTGGTGTTTGTGTATGAACAGACACAATTAACCGGAGGAGACTTTACTCCTGGGCAATTGAGACCAATAATACGTTTACCAGCCGCATATGTCAAGCAACGTGAGTAGCACACTGTGATTCCTTTTTGCTGGCAATTGGTGTATCTTTTTGTTTTTTTGTCGTATATCTTGCTATCATAAATTTTGGTACAATTTTTTGCATCGACTGATATCAGTCCCTTCTCACCTGCACTCCACAAATTATATATATTAAGGGTTAATTACAAGAAACTATAGCCTAATTACAAACTAACTCAGTTTATAATACCTATTACATCACTCTATAACAGTAAGGTGTGACATAGAATGATATTTTAAATGTACAAGGGGTGAATTCTAGACTATATGAATTAAGAATTATAAGTATATACCGTATTAGTTATATAGTAATTTAATAGGGACTATGATAGATTTAAACAATTAGCGACTAAATGTAGAATACAATTATGTTTTTAATATATTCAATATTTTACAAAAAAAAAAAAAAAAAAAGTCTTTTAAAAATATGAAGGTGAACGATTTGTATGTCATAATTTTTAATATTAATGAATAATATTTTTCTTTGTTACAAATACCGCGCACGTGTGTTTGCTTTAGTATATTTGAAGTGAATCGTTATTTTGTGTGTGTTAGTATTTAAATTAGGTTTTCTTATAATAAATTATGTGTAAAATATAGGTTTACAATAACATAAGATCACTAATTTATCTAGTTGTGAGATGAATTTAAAAATAGTGTTGGAACAAAATTTGGAAAAATGATAATAACTGTGAATATACAATGAGATAATGCAATACAATATAGAATATATACATGGTGTAAAATGATAGACGAGGAGAATATAAGGAGGCAAAGTGAGATTCACACCTAATTTTAACATAGAATTAAGGGTGTATAAAAACAATTCAAACCTGAAAAGAGGAGGCAAAGAACAACCACAAACAAGGGTTTTGCTAAAAGTTTTACCATCTTTAATGAATATTGTTTGCAACCATTGCAAATTGGTATTCGTTTATATAGGGGTAAGCGAACATGGATCATTCTTAAAAGCCCGTGTTAATCTAGCTAGCTACTTAATCTTATAAAATTCATGAAAATTATAGTCAAAGATTTGCAGAATATAATGTTTAGAATTTTAGAAGGTAATAAGGGCCTATTTAATTTGTATTCGTTAGAATTATTAATTCTTCTTGTATTTAGAATTATGTGGATACTTAAAAAATCGTGTTAATTAATCATGTTTGAAAAGTTGATAATGATATTTAATTATATATTTAATAGAGTCGTATAAAATAAAAATTAAATATAAAAAATTATTAATTAAATATTTAATTTTTATATTTTACAAAGAAAAAATATTCGAAATTAATATTTAGATCATAATAGATTTATCTGTACATGCGATGTATACCCCATCTATTATAGATGGGTTCTGAACCTAAGGCCCTAGCTTACTATTAATCGTTAAGTTTGTCGTGAGCTGTGACGTCAATGTCTCGCTTGATCTGATTTTGTTAATGATTAATTTCCTTCTAAATGTCGCTTGGTCGTTAGTAATGATTGTTCAGTTGAAATTATTTAACGATTCTGTTGAACGGCTCAAATTTGGGCTGCCTATTTATTTCACTAGTTTATGACCTTGTATACACATGGATAAGAAAATAGGGGGCAACTGTAGAATATTATATGGGAAAATAAAATTTGATTATTCTAATTAATTATTATTCTAATTTATTTTATTTTGAGTACATTATGTTGCCATTTTTCAAAAAAGGTACGTGATGTACAACATCAAACTACGTCAACTAAATTAATAAATTTATCAAATATGGTACAATTAAAGCTCAATCAGACTTTGATGCTTACGTGGCATGATTGAATCATTACCTATCATTTTTTATTTTAATTAAAATGATAAATGAATAAAACTTACCCTAAATACCTATTATACCCCCACATTGAAAAAAAATATTACAAATTGTGCCCTTTATTTCTTATTTAAATGAAAATAAAAGGTTATTTTTACCCTTCTTATTTAACTTTTTCCTTTTATTTCTATTTAATTTTTTCCTCTATTTCTTTCTCCCTCTTTCGGACCCAGCATCATCCTCCATCAACCACATACTCGTGATCTGCATATACAAGAAATTAAGCAACATCAATTTTCATGAATTTTCAGAAATCGTAAACTATGCTTTGTATAATATCACAAGATAAATAAATGAAATAAAATGTTCATATCTTTTCAATAAAAAGCCAAAAGTTTAACAAACCAATTCCAGAATTCGACGAAAATGGATGTATTACTGGCAAGTAAGACAAATCCAAAGTCCGAATATCCCTACACTTAACAGCAATCAATCTCACACCCAAACACCATTTCAAGCTAAGCCATCTCAGTGTTTCAACCCAAAAAATGATCAACGTTGAGAATGCCTGGAACCTTGAACACCCTCCTGATCTGCACCACAAACACAAGTTAGAAAGGACCACCGATGATTTTCCGGTGGAAACCTCTCCGATGCTTAAGTCAGTAAGCGTTTGAGGTGTTTTTCAGAAAGAAAGCAAGAATGCTCAAGAGAATGACTTACCCCTCTCAGCCTTGGGGCTGAGATATTTATAGTTTCTCCTGATGGGGACCCCAGCCGAGATCTCAGGAACACATGCCACGAATCAAGGGCCGTTACGCTACAAATTCTGACAAGTGGTCCCACTTGTCTCTTCTATGTAGGCAGGTGACCAGACCTGTTTAATTCAGCTCTTCCCTTGTTCCCAGGGTTTCCGGGTCCGCCTAGCTATTCTTTTACTCGGATTTCAGCACTAGGCGGTTTATTGTCCTTCTTGGCGGGATCTCCTTTCCGGGATCTCGGAGGCACTGACCGCGAATCACGGGCCGTTACGCAATAAATTCTGACAAGTGGTCCCCCTTGTCACTCTCCGGACAAGGAGTCAGATCTGTTATAGGCCTGTTCTTCCGGCACTACCACCAAGAACTCCTGTTAAGGGGATACTCCCGCTCTGGATACATCATCAGATCATCCAGCTCTTACCTAAGAGAAAAAGTCTAATCAGGTTTCTCATGTGCGAGCCACCCTTTCTTACATTATTAACCCCCAGTCTACCTTAATCCAGGTCTTACTAATCATGCCCTATCAACTCCTCCCCCCGAAAAGATTGAGGTAGAGCCGTAAAACGCCTGGGCTCTTTTGATAATAAATGAGGGCCCACACCCTTTATGATTTCTCGTACTAACACGAATCCCGAAAGACACACGCTCGACCACCAGATCTAATTATTGGCATTAATGGTGTCGGCAACGCCTTTCCAAGTACTGACAGGTCAGCAACGTGTGACCTGCCCTAGGTCAGCTAGTACACCCAGAGCATCACTTTGGGTACTGTTCCCCTGCCCGAATTAAATGTGCGGATACCATCAAATCCCGCTTTCCTTGGTTTTCGTATTTTAAATTTATCCTTTTTGCCTTTTTATTCCTGCTTTCGTTTTCTTCCTCTCACTTTTTGCATTTTCTTACTTTTTAAAATTCTCGAGCTCTCTCTCTCCTCCAGCATTCCAGCAATTTCCCAAACTCATTCTCAAATTCTCTTTTTCCGGCGACCTTCATAGACCAGGTACTTTCCTCAACCTTTCAATTTCGCAATTTCTTTAATGTCATCTCCCGTAGCAGATTTTTCTCTTTCCTCGCCATCTACCATCCTAGGGGCGACGGCGGCCCCTTCTCCATTGGTACCAAACCCTCCAAGAGCGGCAGAAACTCCTCTGCCGCTTCAATCTATCGCTCCAGAGACAGCGGACGCCTCTTCATCTCTATCGCTGGCCGCCACTGAGGCGGCGGTGACTTCCCCACCTTCCACCTCTCAGGCAGTGGGACCCACTCATTCAGATTTTTCAAGCTTGGAATATCCTCCGGCAGACCTTAGCCATCCGCCGGTAGTCTCTATTATTAGTGAGAAGACCGTAGAGGAAATTAGGTATAAGCACAAAATTGCCGACCCTTTTGATCTCCTTTGCCCGCCGGCCTGTATCTTAGCCTGTCAGGCACCAGAGGGCTGGTTACCCTTTTATGTTGACCAGTTCCAGGCGGGTTTACGTTTGCCGGTGAACTCCCTGATGCTGGAGATTGCCCAGATATACAAAATCCCTATCTTCCGGTTTACCCCCAATTCTTTCAAGATCATGGTATGCTACAACCTGGCCATGCGATAGGCTAGTCAGGACCCGACAGCTATTACCTTTTATCAGCTCTTCCAAGCGAAGAGCGCTTTCCCGGGCTGTTTTTACCTCACAGCCAGACCTGGGGTCCAATTCATACACAAGCTTCCCACCTCCCACAAGGTCTGGAGGAAAAAATTCTTCTTTGTTTACTGCGATGGGGATTGGGGCTTTGACCCCAAGCCTATAGAAGACTGCCTGTCTATCCACACCTGATCGCACCAGGCAGACCTCCTCGAATCCAGAGGCTCATTTCTATTTTAAATGACAATCCCGTTAACGCCAATGAGCTCCTCCTCCCCCATGTTTTGGACTTTTTTAATGAGACCTGTGATATAGGCCCTTTATCCGAGGAGATAGGTAAAGAACCTCCCGTTTAGTGAAATCAGGTCTGGCCATATCATATCGGATTTCATGAGTCTTATCTGTTTTAACTTTTCAGAGAAGATGATGCGCCAGATGATCGAGGAAGCGAGCAGAAAAAGCAAGGAGGTTATTCCAGAGCCTTCAGTTCAGGAAACAAGGCCTCTTCCTGCACTCCCAGTCCAGAATCCTCCTCCTTCCGCGTCTCTGCCACGTCCTCGACCTGCTAGGCATGTCGTGTCTGACTCCGAGGAAGATGATGCTCCCCTGACTAAGAGACCTCGTTCTAGTCGGGGCAAAGGGGTGGTCATCTCATCAAATCCCATGGTTCCAGCTGCAGCTCCAGCAGTCCCGGTGACCCGCAGTTCAGGTCCTCCCCGCAGGACTCCAGTCCTGAATTGCTCGGGCGATGTGGCCGTCCGCCACGTAAGCGGGCAATGCGCCCCCAAGGATATGCGCATCCTAGAACAGCTGAGCGACCGAGAAGTACTGGAGTCCTAGTGCCAGGACGAAGCTCGGGTAAGTTTCCGGCTCTTCTTTTCTTTCAACCTTTATTGAAAATTTTCTAACTCTCATCTTCTTACACCCAGGCTGAAGCCAAGAGAGCCCTTATGGCTATCGGGGCGACCAGGTCTTTGGCCCAGCCCAATCTTGCTAAGGAGGTCAAGACCCTTAATGAGAAAATGCTGGGCTTCCGAGCCCTGGCCAAGGAGAAGGTCAAGGAGACAAAGACAGTGAGAGAAGAGATGGATGAGATGAAGAAAGCTCAAAAGAAAATTCTTGAAGTAGCCCGATCTGAGGCCTGAGATGAGGCCATAGCGGAGACGAGGATCCTGGCGGATGAGGCCTTAGCTAAGGCCAAGAAAGAATGGGAGGCATAGTTTTTGAATTCTGAGAGAGGGCTTAACTTGGTCCAGACTGCCCGGGAAGAGACGAAGAAAGCTTTCCTTGGATCCAAATCTCTGTACGCCGTGCTCTTTCCCTAGGCTGTGGCCTACTATCACTTTGCTCTGGATGAGCAATCCAAGTGGGCCCAGGTTAACCCAGATATCGCCTTTGACCGGAGCATTGTCCTGAAAACTGTGCCCGAGCCAACCTTCCACTCTATTCTTCATCCTTTTGAGATCTGTGCACCTCAGCCAGACCTGACTCTCGCTGTGATCACGCCTACCTCTTCTCCCTCCCCAACCTTTGCAGGTCTGGGTGAGTTACCAGGTGGGGCTTCTCCGGGAGGGTTATCCGAGGGCGTCGTGGACCAAATGAGGGCAGAGCTAAACGCGGACATGGAAGTGGACACTTAGGCCCCCCTCTCTTTTTTTCAAAGACAGACCTGTAGGATGCCTGTGTGGCGGGTCTGTCGATTTTCATGTATTTTTGAATTCTATACTCCAAAATGTTTTTAATGCCATATGCTTTTTTGTCTCATAGCGACTTTTGAACTTCCAGGGTTTCCCGAATTTATGGGAACCCTAGTACTTTTTGATTCTCTATCACGTGGCTCTGATTTCTTTAAATATGCATGTATGCCTTTATCTTTTTCAATCGTTTGCAATGTCGTCCTCTCCCCTTCTCCAAGAACTGGACCTTGTGAAAAGAAAAAATGTTTCTCTGGTAGTTGAGAATTTCAAACTCTCAGAGAAGTTGGCTTTGCTCCGAGAAAAAATTAGCTATTTCCACCGCCTGCTGGAGAGGAAGAGTCAGAAAAAGCGCCATCACAAACGGGAATGGGTTGAGCTCCGCCAACTGAACTGCCAGTTGCAGGAGGAGAAGGCTGATTTGGCGGAATCAGTGGGTCGGTTGACCATCACCACCGGCGAGGCCCATGCTCTGACTGAACGCGCTGACAAGTACCGTCAACGTTATGACGAGACCGAGCGCGAGCTATGGCGAGTTCGCCGAGCTCTGGCTGCCGATCGGAGATCTTCTCAGGGATGAGCCCCTACTTTTTATCTTTCTGTTTCCTGCATTCTGTTAATGAAATTTGCTAACCTTCCTGGAAGGTGTGTGCCACTTGTTTCTTGTAATTTTTCCAGAATTTAATGAATAAATTATAAATTTTGAGCTTCTGTTTTCCTTATCAAGAAAAGTAATTTTTTGCGACATCTGTCCACTTTGGCGTAAATAATTTTATTTGCCAAAAAATATGACAAAAATTATTTTTTAGATCAACTCCATCTTATTTAAATTACACAAATCGTGTTTCTGAAGTGCCATCCCTTCAAAGATCATGAGACATACCTCTTTTCATCCTTATTAGGTCTTGCTCCTGATCGTTTTCAGTTTTTGATAATCATCTGATGTATCCGTGCTGGTAATTAGGTCCGGCTTTTTAGTGCGTGTTCGCATGTTCTAGCCAGACCCATCAGTACTTGTTCTAGACAAGTAGGATTGCACAGGGGCTACCGCCCTAATAATTCTAGCTTAAACTGACAACCAGGTCAAGCAACATCAAAGGCATCCGCCCTTAGCCAATCCTAGCTTAAACTGACACTCAGGTCAGGAAAAATCGAGGGCATCCGCCCTTAGCCAATCCTGGCTTGATTGTGAACGTGCCATTATTCTGGTGAGGATAAACCTGCAACTTTTATTTCATAAACAAATAAACATTAACGATTACAATTACATATAAAACTTTCGTAAATTAGTAATATTCCAAGCACGAGGGATCTCAGTCCCATCCAGCTCTTCCAGCATGTACGCTCCTCCAGCCAAAATTCGAGTGACCCGAAGCGGTCCTTGCCACATGGCATCTAACTTTCCTTTGGCCTTCCCTAAATTGGACCTTCTCAAAACTAGGTCTCCCACCTGAAACTGCCTTTTTACCACAGACTTATCGTATGTCGCTTTTATTATTCCTTTGATATACGCTATCCTGACAGCAGCTCGTTCTCTTTTCTCCTCCATCAAGTCCAGAGCATCCTGGATTAAGAGCTCGTTCTGTTCTTCAACGAAATTCTGAACTCGGTGGGTCTCAATGCTAATCTCGGCAGGCACCACTGCATCCATACCATAAACTAGGCTGAAAGGCGTCTCCCCTGTGCTTTCTTTGGGATTAGTTTTGTACGCCCATAGGATTGAATTCAGCTCATCCACCCATCTACCCCCAGCTCTTTCTAATTGGGTCTTGATCCCCTGCACTAGTATACGATTGGTGACCTCTACTTGGCCATTAGCCTGAGGATGGTAAACAGAAGTGAAGTGCTGCTTAATATTTATCTTTACATACCAATCTCTGATTTTGGCACCCATAAACTGCGTACCATTATCTGAGACCAGGATTCTAGGGACACCAAACCTGCACAAGATATTTTTCCATAAGAACTTCATAACTGCCTCTTCCGTGATTTTAGCCAAGGCCTCTGCTTCCACCCATTTACTGAAGTAATCAATTGCCACTATCAAAAATTTCTTCTGGGCAGGGGCCATCGGAAAGGGGCCGACCAGATCTATCCCCCATTTGGCAAATGGACAAGGGGAGCTCATCGTCATGAGCTCCTCCGCAGGCCTGTGTATTAGCATTGAGTTCTTCTGACATTTCTCACATGTACGTACGAAATCCTCCACCTCTTTTCGTAGGTGTGGCCAGAAATACCCCGCCCGCAAGATCTTACTCGACAGAGCTCTGGCACCCATGTGGTTACCACAACATCCCTCGTGAATTTCTCTAAGGACCAGAGCTCCTTCTGTCCGGCCCAAGCATCTCAGAAGAGGCTGGCCAAATCCCCTTCTAAATAATTCTCCTTTGATTAAACAAAACCTAGCAGCCCTAGTTCGTATTTTTGCTGCCTCCTTTCTATCCTCCGGCAAGACCTCATGTTCCAGGTATGCCTTTATAGGAGAGCGCCAGTCCTCTCCTTCAATAATTGAGCATACCTGCTCTGTTCCAAATTCTCCATCCGCCTGTAGAAGAGTAATAACTTTTTCTTGACAATCTGCAGCTGAGCTGGCCACCTTTGCCAAGAAATCAGCTCTTCCGTTTTCCTCTCTAGGAATTTGAAGGACCGTTAGGCCTTTCAAACCTTTGGCGAGTTCTCTATACTTAGCCAAATATCTCTGCATATTTTCGTCTCTCGTTTCAAATTCTCCACTGATCTGCTTGCAAACGAGCTGAGAATCTACCCTGGCGCACACCTGCTCTACACCCAGGTCTTTCGCCATCTGGATACCTCTTAGAAGGGCCTCATACTCAGCAGCATTATTAGAAAATGTTGTGCCCAGCCGGATAGAAAACTCAGTGGACGCGCCTGCTAGATCCATTAAAACAATTACAACTCCATATCCCTGATTACAGACAGAGCCATCCGTAAAAATTGTCCATTTCTTCAGCTCTCCAGGAGGACCGGTCATTTCTTGCATAAAATCAGCTAAGGCCAGGGCTTTAACTGCCGTTCTGGCCTCAAAGCTAATATCAAATTCGCTTAGCTCAATTATCCACCTGACCAGTCTCCCCGATGCCTCTGGCTTATCCATGACAACTTTCAACGGCAAGTTCGTCTGCACGATTATACTATGCGAAAGAAAATATTGGCGCAATTTTCGGGCTGTGCCTACTAGATCGAATACTGCCCGCTCTACTTCTACATACCTCACTTCGGCATCATGTAAGACTTTGCTCCAGTAGTAGACTGGTTTCTGCACCTTTCCTTCTTCTCTAAGCAAGACAGAGCTGATTGCCTGTTGCCCAACTGATAGGTACAAGATGAGGGGTTCTCCCAGGACAGGCTTTTTTAGCAAGGTCATGCTGGCCAAGTGTACTTTCAACATTTTAAATGCCTCTTCGCATTCTTTGGTCCACTCAGAGCTTGGAAGAAAGGGAGGCTCTTCTCCGCCGACCGTGAGACAAATCGACTCAGGGCATTGATGCGTCCCGCTAAACACTGCATTTCTTAAACGTTCCTAGGTGCCTGCATCTCCATAATTGCCCGTACTTTCTCTGGGTTAGCCTCGGTCCCCCTTTCAGTAACCATGTACCCCAGAAACTTGCCAGCTCTTACCCCAAACGTACATTTTTTAGGGTTGAGCTTCATTCTGTATTTCTGCAGGGTACTAAATGTCTCTCTCAAATCATCCACATGTGAGGTTGCTCTGGCACTCTTGACCAACATATCATCTACATATACCTCCATATTTCGCCCGAGCTGATTTTTAAATATTTTGTCCGCCAACCTCTGGTATGTGGCGCCAGCATTTTTCAATCCAAACGGCATGACTACATAACAGTAAGTTCCCTTCGGGGTGATGAAGCTAACCCTTTTCCAATCATCCTTTGCAAGCCTGATCTGGTGGTAGCCCTAGGAGGCATCCATCATACTCAGGAGCTCGCATCCGGCTATTGAGTCCACTAATTGATCAATTCTCGGCAGTGGGTAGTGGTCCTTCGGGCAAGCTCGGTTAAGGTCTCGGAAATCAATACACATTCTCCAGTCTTCTTGAGTTTTTGGAACTAGTACGGCGTTGAAGAGCCATTCTGGGAATTGTATCTCCTGGATGTGTTTGGCACTAAGCAATTTCTCCACCTCAGCTTCAATTATAGCCTCCTTCTCAGGTCCAAAGTTCCTTTTCTTCTGCTTCACAGGCTTTGCCTCTGGACTAATATTAAGGCGATGTTCCATCACTTCAGGGTCGATCCTCACCAAGTCCTGGGGAGACCAAGCGAACACATCCGCACTTTCTCTTAACAAAGCCACCAGGTCTGTCAAGACTTCTGGGCTGAGAGTCGTTCCTATACGGAGGACTCGACTTTCATCGCCTGGAACGATCTCCACCCACATCAAACCTTCCTCCCTTTTCACTAGCTCTTGTCGTGGCTGCTCTGTCCGAGCTTTTTTACTCAACCTCTCTTCCTCACTATTTCGTCTAATACACTCAACATACGAATGTCGTGACGCATACTGGTCGCCTCTTACCTCCCCAGTTCCTTCCTTAGTAGGGAATTTCATCTTCATATGAAAAACCGAGATTATAGCTTGAAATTGGCTTAAGGAAGGTCGGCCAAGCATAACATTTTAGGAAGATGGCGCATATACAACCAAGAAATGAACCATCCTTGTCACCCTATAAGGCTCTTCCCCTAGGGTGACGAGGATCCTGATCGCTCCCATTGGTTTCAGAGCTCCCCCTGCAAAGCCGACTAGGGAGGTAGTCACCTCTTCCAGCTCCACATCCAATTTCAATTGTCGGAAACAGTCATAAAACAGAATGTCGGCAGAACTTCCAGTATCCACAAAGATCCGTCGCACATTATAATTGGCGATAGTTGCCGTTATAACCAGAGCATCCATGTGCGGGGCCAAAATGCCATCACCATCTTCTAACCCGAAATAGATGTTAGGGGTAGAGGTCATTTGTCCCACATCGCGTGATTTTCGAACTAAGTCTTTCGCGGCTCTGACATAACTGTGCTGCGTCCTCTTGGAATGCTCCTCCAGCTCTCCTCCGGTGATCATCTGGATTTCCCCATGAATGACCTGGGCTTGATCAGCTCGTCTCCCATCAGAGCGGCTTCTGTCCTGGTCTCTTTTGCCCTGGTTAGACCTGCCGTAGCCCTTGTTGCCAGATCTGGCCTCTTCTCTTCTCATACGGACGTACTCTTTCAGGTGCCCAGCCTGGACCAATCTTTCCAACTCATCTTTCAAATGAGTACACTGATCAGTATCATGCCCATACTCGTTGTGAAAGTGGCAGAAGCAATCAGACCTTTCCTTCCTAGGTCTCTGTGAGTAGGTCTTAGGCCATTTCAGGTCTGGATACTTCTCTATGGCCTGCAGAATCTCACCCTGTGGAGTTGCCAAAGGGGTGTACCTGTCAAAACGAGGTTTCCCTCCAGACAGATCTAGCCTCGGTTTCTTTGCAGCAGTCCTATCATCACGATTGTATCTCTCCCTCTTCTTCTCTCCCTCGTCCTTGATTTTCAAGGCCTCCTCAAGGTGAATATACTTCTCAGCTCGTTCCAATAGTTCTCCAAACTTCAGGGCTGGTTTGACAACCAGTGATTGAAAAAATTCGCCTCTCCTCAGACCCTGCGCCAAAGCATTCACCAACAGTTCTTCGGACGCAGAGGTTACCTCCAGCTTTGCTGTCATAAACCTATTAATATAAACACGCAAACTCTCATTCTCTTTCTGCTTTAGGCTGAACAGCTCCAACGACATCTTTTGATACTTCCTGCAACTTGTAAACTGGTGCAGGAAGGCAGAGCTAAACTCGTCAAAGTTGCTGATAGAACGGGGCGGCAACTAGCTAAACCAAAGCTGTGCCGATTTGGTAAAGGTCATTGGGAAGACCCGACACATAACCGCATCTGAAAGTTTATACAGGGCAGCTGCGATCTCGAATCTACTTAGGTGGTCCCACAGGTCTGTGGTCCCATTGTATTCAAAACCCAGAGATCGGTATGAGGCCGGCACGTCATCCCGCATGACTTCCTCCATGAACGGAGTGCCTCACCTGATCTGAACCGTCCCACTGCTCGCCATTTTTCTCTTAAACTCCCTTACCTCTTTCTGCAAGCTTTGCATCTGCTCGGCCAGACCCGGGTTGATCTGACTTGAGGTTTCGCTATCGGAAGTAGAGAAATGCTCATCTCTATCCTGAGGGGGAGTCCGCTCTACCCGCTGGTGACGCAGTGGCTCAGTTTCCATCCCTGGGACAGTTCGGCCTGGTCGATCGCCAGGTGGTGGTGTTGACATTTCAGCAAATTTCTTCTCCACGGCTGTTTCTACTGCTTTACCGATGAGGTCGGACAGCTTCCGGAGAAGGGCGTCAGTAAACAATCCTCCAACAGCAGGTGTTGCTTCACCAGAGGGAGGCGGAACAGCACCAGACCCAGCCTCGGTTGATGGTTTTGCTCTTTCAGGTCTCACCGTTGACGTTTCTTCCGACGGCGGCATGCCCCAGGGCATGGCGGATTTGGGAGTTCCGCCAAGCTCTCCAACCAAATTTCTGCGTAACCCGTCGGAAGACATGGAAAAGGAGCTCACGTCTTAGGCTAGATTCCTCCCACAGACGGCGCCAATTGTTTCATCCCAAAAATATGACCAACGTTGAGAATGCCTGGAACCTTGAACACCCTTCTGATCTGCACCACAAACACAAGTTAGAAAGGACCACCGGTGGAAACCTCTCCGATGCTTAAGTCAGTAAGCGTTTGAGGTGTTTTTCAGAAAGAAAGCAAGAATGCTCAAGAGAATAACTTACCCCTCTCAGCCTTGGGGCTGAGATATTTATAGTTTCTCTTGATGGGGACCCCAGCCGAGATCTCAAGAACACATGCCACGAATCAAGGGCCGTTACGCAATAAATTCTGACAAGTGGTCCCACTTATCTCTTCTATGTAGGCAGGTGACCAGACCTGTTTAATTCAGCTCTTCCCTTGTTCCCAGGGTTTCCAGGTCTGCCTAGCTATTCTTTTACTCGGTTTTCAACACTAGGCGGTTTATTCTCCTTCTTGGCGGGATCTCCTTTCCGGGATCTCGGAGGCACTGACCGCGAATCACGGGCCGTTATGCAACAAATTCTGACAAGTGGTCCCCCTTGTCACTCTCCAAACAAGGAGTCAGATCTGTTATAAGCCTGTTCTTCCGGCACTACCACCAAGAACTCCTGTTAAGGGGATACTCCCGCTCTGGATACATCATCAGATCATCCAGCTCTTACCCAAGAGAAAAATTCTAATCAGGTTTCTCATGTGCGAGCCACCCTTTCTTACATTATTAACCCCCAGTCTACCTCAATCCAGGTCTTACTAATCATGCCCTATCACTCAGTTTCCTACACCCCACAGCAATACACCCAATCCCAATATCAGTAATAGATTTACATCTCGCCAAACACAGCCTTTCCAAATTCTTAGCCTGAGCTATCGCCGCCGCCGCTGAGTCCTTGAGTTCCGTCGCGTTCGACAGATCAATCTCAACCAGATTCACACAATTCGTCACCAAACTCGATAGCCCCAAATGAGAAAAAAATCTCGACCTAGAAAGATCGATTGATCTCGGCATTCGCTTGGAACGGCTCGATATAACGCCGAGTGAGAAATTGGTGATTCTCGGGCACATCGAGAGATCAATAGCTGATATGTATCGATATCTGTTCAATATTTTGGGTAAATTCTCAGAACAGAGAGGTTTAAGCGATTTTAGGTGGCGAGCTTCAATGGCGTAAAATGATTTGCTGACTAGAAAGAAGGATTTCTTGAGTGGATTTTCGTTGAGGAAATCGAGTATTATGTAAACTATTTCTTCAGAGATAAGGTCAAAGCGGGTGGAGATGGAGTCAGGGACTAGTTTTTGCATTTTCATTGCTGTCAAGGTCTTAGCAGCTTAGTTTTATTTTAAGATTTTTGTATAGTTTTTTCCCTAGAAGTTTGTGTTGAGCCTGGTTGATGGATATGCTGGGTCCGAAAGAGGGAGAAAGAAATAGAGGGAAAAAATTAAATAGAAATAAAGGAAAAAAAATTAAATAAGAAGGGTAAAAATAATTTTTTACTTTCATTTAAATAAGAACTAAAGGGCCCATTTTGTATTATTTGGGTTTTTTTTTCAATGCGGGGGTACAATAGGTATTTAGGGTAAATTTTATTCATTTATCATTTTAATTTAAATTAAAAAATGATAGGTAATGGTTCAATCATGCCACGTAAGTATCAAAGCCCGATTGGGTTTTTTTGTACCATATTTGATGAATTTGCCAACTTAGTTGACGCAGTTTGATGCTGTCCAACATCACGTACCTTTTCTTGAAAGTGACCAATATAATGTAACAATAATGAGATTTTCCTGTGTATACATGGATAAGAAAATAGGGGCAACTGCCGAATATTATATGGGAAAATAAAGTTTGATTATTCTAATTAATTATATAAATATTAAATAATTTAATTCTAAATATATAATTCTAAGATTATTTTTTTAAATAATAATGTTAATAAAAATAATATAATAATATCAATAACTATTACCATCAACATTATTTTTCCCATCCCGCTGAAAAAAAACTTACGAGAACTTTTTATACTTGAATTATTATTATTATTATTATTATTATTATTATTATTATTATTATTATTATTATTTTTGCAAAAAAGATATAAAATAAGAAATTATCGAACATTAAGTAATAAATTTTCTTATTTTTTGAACACTAAAGTGAAGATTTATCTTTTATTTTTGGAAATAAAGTAAGAAATTTCACCATAAAATAAAAAAAATTCTTATTTCTCCAAACATTAATAATTTTCTTATTTTATAGATTATAAAATAAAATTTTATTTTACCTTTTCGAACATAAAGTCATAAATTTCACTATAAATTAATTAATTATATAATTATTGTATTAAATAAGAAATATATAGCAATAATTTGCTATCAAGTAATATTTTTTTCCTTTTTCTGGGGCAAAAAAAATAAAGAATTGTGTTTAATGAGTAAAAAATAAACAACAAATTTCGCACATCAATGATTAAAATGAAACTAAATGTGAACTCAATGAGATAATGCAATACAATTTTGAATACACAAGTGTAAAATGATGAACGATAAGAATACAAGGGGGCAAAGTAAAATTCACCCCAATTTAAACATAGAATTATGGGTATGAAAACAATTCAAACCTGAAACGAGGAGGCAAAGGACAACCACAAACAAAAAGATTTAAGAAAGTTTTAACATCTTGAATGATTATTGTTTTCAACCATTGTAAATCTATATTCGTTTATATAAGGGTTAGCAAACATGGATCATTCTAAAAAACCCGTGTTAATCTAGCTAGTACTTAATCTTATAAAAATTCATGAAATTATACAGTCAGAATGTTGCAGTATATCATGTTTACAATTTCAAAAGGAATTGTAAAAGTTCACAAACAGACAAATGAGGACTGCATTACATGCAGTCCACAATGTACATGCACACACAAGATTAATCCCTACTGTACACACACACACACACACACACACTGGCAGGAGAAAGTTAGTTAGAACCACATGTATAAAACACACGCACAAGCATCACAATCATATTAACAAATTATTCTCTGTAATTTTCTTCTTCTCCAAGAAATAAAAGCTAAGCTTTCAGTTTTTCCATATTCACAATTTCATATCTTCAACATGGTATCATTTTCAGGTTAAATCACTGCAATTTTCCTGACCTTTTTCTGATCTCTACTATTTGCTTCTCAATCGGCTTCTATGGCTAATTCTGGCGGCAACTCCGACGGTTTTTCTAGCAACTCCGGCGGTTTTTCTGGCAATCCGGGGGATGACTACACATCGCCGTACTATCTCCATCCGAGCGACAATCTAGGCGCGGTAATCGTTTATGAAAATTTTGATGGTGACAATTATGTTTCTTGGAGTCGATCTGTTCTCATGGCGCTTAACGTCAAAAATAAGTCAAGTTTTATCGATGGTTCAATTTCAATTCCATTTGATTCTTTGTCTATACTATTTGCTTGTGGAAACGTGCCAATAATCTTGTTATTTCTTGGATTCTCAATTCAATTTCTAAATAAATTAGACAGAGCTTGCTTTATTTCAACTCTGCAAAAGAGGTTTGGAACGAGCTTAAAATTAGATATGTTCTTAGTGATGGACTTAGGGTTATTCAATTAGAACGATCGCTTAGTTCAATTTCCTAAGGATCTAATTCAATCACAGCCTAGTATAATCAATTCAAAGCTCTGTGGGATGAGTATGTGAATTTCAGACCTGTTGCAAAATGTTCTTGTGGTCTCTGCACATGCAATATATCTGGTTTAATGGCTGATTTGCAACATTCTGACTCTGTGATCAAATTCCTCATTGGTGCATGAAACTTATGCTCCAATACGTATTCAATTACTCCTTGTGTCTCTTTTACCATTTTTGGCCAAGGTTTACTCTCTTCTACTTCAAGAGGAATCTCAAAGAAATCTGCATGGATCCTCAAACCCTAATGTGTATGCTGATCCAATGGCTATGTTAGCCAAAGGAAACTCTTATCATCAACAAACCTATAAGATTCCATACAATAAAGAAAACAGAGACAAAAAGAAGCCAAAATGTTCTCATTTTGGTTTTACTGGTCATACTGTGGATAAGTGCTTCCAGATAATTGGATATCCTCCAAGATGGAAAGGACCAAAAGGACCTCGCATGGCTAAAGATTCTGGTTCTGATAATGCTGCTATTACTACTGAGCCAGCTCATGAGTTCATTGAAAATCATCATCCCCTATTCTCTACTGAAATGGTTGAACATTTTCTGGCTTATGCTCAGACACATAAGCAAGAAAAGGAGAACAAACAGATCTCTGTTCCTCATTCTGTGGCTCCTTCAATTTCAGGTAACATTGTTTGCTCTAATGTTACTACTACTCACCATAAATGGGTTTTGGATACAGGAGAAACTGATCATATGGTGTGTGATCAATCTTATTTTAATAAATCAGCAATTCAAGTAGACATCCCAATTCATCTTCCTAATGGTCAAATCACAAAAGCAACACATATGGGAAATATTGTTTTCTCTGAAAATCTTACTTTACACAATGCTTTATGTGTGCCTTCTTTTTCATTTAATCTAATATCTGTATCACAACTAGCAAAGACATCAAACTGCTCCTTGAATTTTATGTCCTTTCATTGTGTTTTACAGGATTTGACCACACAGAAAATGATTGGTATTGCCAACCAACAAGGTGGTCTGTATCATTTGTATATTGCTACATCTGCTTCTGCAAAAGCTGTTAATTCAAATTCAAAGTTATGGCATGCTAGATTAGGCCACATACCTGCTAAGAGAATGAGTTTCATTCCTCATGTAACAACTGATACATCTGAGTTTATATCACGTGATATCTGTCATTTAGCTAAACAAAAGAAAATCCCATTTCCAGTTAGTACAACATCTTCACATGCTATCTTTGAATTAATACACTGTGATGTATGGGGACCTTTTTCAATAACATCTCATAATGATTTCAAATATTTTTTGACTATTATTGATGATTATTCTAGATGCACATGGATATACATGCTTAAACATAAGTCTGATACACAGGCATCTTGAATCATTTTATAATATGGTTCATACTCAATTTGACAAGAAAATTAAAACATTAAGAAGTGACAATGGTACTGAGTTAAGATTATCTTCTTTCTATTCATCAAAAGGAATAATTTATCAGACCAGTTGTGTAGAAACACAACAACGGAATGGTCTTATGGAAAGAAAACATCAGCATTTATTACATTTAGCAAGAGCAATTATGTTTCAATCAAGTATTACATTAATTTTCTGGGATGATTGTATACTAACTGCTGCTCACCTGATAAACAGAATGCCTACTCCTCTTTTAGGGAACAAAAGTCCTTTTGAACAAATTTTTAACAAAAAGTCAAACTACTCTCATTTGAAAACTTTTGGATGTCTAGACTATGCTTCAACTTTAGAAAGAAACATACACAAATTTCAACCAAAAGCTTCAAAATATGTCTTTATTGGTTATGCTTTTGGATATAAAGGTTACAAACTATATGATTTAAAGAGTAAAATATCCTTTATATCAAGAAATGTTGAATTTTGTGAAGAGATATTTCCTTTTAAAAGAACAATGCCATCTGATGAAATATCTTCACCTCTATTCAGCAATACATCCAATGATGATATTTTCAAAGAACAAACTGTACACACTTATACAAGACAAAATTGTTTTGCACCTAATGCATTTCCAAATAGTACAGACAACACTATTTTACCATCCTCTTCACCTCAAATACAGAACACAGAAGCCACCATATCACCTACCCCTATTACTTACCACGAGCTTGTAGCTCAAGTGGTATCGCTAACCCTTTATAAGGGTGTTGACAAGGGTTCGAACCCTAGACCTCTCAACTTATTTAAGATTTATCTTCTACTTTTCAACCACTTGACCCAACTTAATAAAAAAAAAAAAACCTACCCCTATTACTTCTTCTCCTCATGTCTCTTCTCAATCAAGTTCCCCTCCACAACTAAGAAAATCTACCAGACAAAAAGCCACACCTTCTTATCTTCAAGCATATAAATATACATTACCACAAACCAGGAACAAACAAAGTGCAAATGCATCGAAAACAAATTTCAAAACAAAATATCCTATCTCTCATTTCATATCCACACACAATCTATATGACAAGCATAGAGCCTTTGCTGCAAGTATCCTCTAAATACCTGAACCTAAAACATATACACAGGCAAACAAAATCCCAAAATGGCAACAATCCATGCAAGCTGAGATCAATGCTCTAGAAAAGAACACATGGATTATAACCGACTTACCTCTTAATAAAAACAACATAGGATGTAGATGGGTATATAAAGTCAAATATAAGTCTGATGGTTCACTAGAAAGGTACAAAGCCAGACTTGTAGCAAAGGGATACACACGGGAAGAGGGATTAGATTATTTTGAAACCTTTCTCATGTAACTAAGATAGCCACTGTCAGATTAGTATTAGCAATTGCTACAATCAAAAGATGTCATCTTCATCAACTTGATGTCAATAATGCCTTTCTACATGGAGATCTGCATGAAGAAGTATTTATGAAACCTCCACAGGCTACAATAATTCTCAACCTGGCAAAGTATGCAAACTGATCAAAAGCCTCTATGGTCTGAAACAAGCTTCAAGGCAATGGTTTCAGAAGCTACATTCTGGCCTTATAAACTATGGATTCACTCAGTATAGGTCAGATCATTCTTTCTTTATTAAAAACAATGCAGATCCAATTACATTATTATGTGTTTATGTTGATGATATCATCCTTGCTAGTAACAATATAACAGAAATCCAAGATCTAAGATCTCATTTACACTCAAAATTTACAATAAAAGATCTTGGCATTCCAAAATATATTCTGGGTATGGAAGTAGCTAGAAACAATAAGGGAATAACTATATGTCAAAGAAAGTATGCACTATATATATTATCTGAAACTGGATATCTAGCATGCAAACCTAGATCCACTCCTATGGATAACAAAATTGATTTAACTAGCAAAGATGGTACATCACTTTCTGACCCTTCAATATATAGAAGGCTAGTAGCCAGGTTATTATACTTGACCATTACTAGACAAGGAATATCATACAGTATACAGGCTCTCAGTCAATTCATGGCAAATCCAACATCAACACACCTTGCTGCTGCTCATAGAGTGCTGAGGTATATCAAGTCAAGTCCAGGAAAATGATTGTTTCTACCTGCTAATTCAGAACTACATCTGAAAGGTTTTAGTGATGTTGATTGGGCCAAATGTCCTGAAACCAGAAGAAGCATAAGTGGCTTTGTTGTCTACCTTGTTAATTCACTAATATCATAGAAGGCAAAGAAACAACCAACAGTAAGACGATCTTCAGCTGAAGTAGAATACAGAGCCATAGCTCTCATCACATGTGAGCTTCAGTGGCTAACATATATTATTCAAGACATGCAACTTCATTCACACAAGCATGCGGTTGTGTATACAGACAGCAGATCAGCATATTACATAGCTCGGAATGCTTTCCATCATGAACGTACAAAACACATCCAGTTAGACTGCCATTTTGTTAGAGAGAAAATTCAAAGAGGCCTGCTCAAACTCATTCATATTCCTTCATAATAACATATATCAGACATAATGACCAAACCATTACCTGTATATCAATTTCAACATTTCACTCTCAATGGGCATGATTGATATACATGCTCCACTTGCGGGGTGTAAAAGTTCACAAACAAACAAATGAGGACTGCATTCCATGCAATCCACATTATACATGCAAACACAAGATTAACCCCTACTTTACACACACACTGGCAGGAGAAAGTTAGTTAGAACCACATGTATAAAACACCCACAAGCATCACAATCAGATTAACAAATTATTCTCTATGATTTTCTTCTTCTCCAAGAAATAAAAGCTAAGATTTCAGTTTTTCCGTATTCACAATTTCATATCTTCAACAGGAATTAAATTACTATTAGTCATCATTCGTGATGTCATAAAAATGTATGGTCACTTCAGAAATAAAAATAAAAATGTAATGATCATAATTGTAAATTACTATTAGTCGTCATTCTTGATGTCATGTTTCACATGATCTGATTTTGGGTATGATTAATTTCCTTCTAAAATGTCGATTTGATAAAATCTTGTTTTCTCCATATATACTCCTTCAGTCGCTAGTAATGGTTGTTCTGTTGGAATTATTTAACGACTTTGTTGACGCAGCTCAAATTTGGGCAAGCCTATTACTTTCACTGGTTTATGACCGTGCATACACGGAGAAAAAAAAGGTTGGCAATGTAGGTTGACATGTAAAACTTGGCAGAAAGCTATGATGCACAACAATTCAAAATATAATTTTTTATTGTATTGTGTTTTAGTTTAATTATAATATGTGTGTTATTAGCGTGTTTTTATTCGTGTGTAGGATTCAATTCTTCTATCGGTGCGATCTAGAGAAGAAATTACCCAAAATATGTTAGTATTTAATTTAATAAAGTTTTCATTAACTAAAAAAATACAATAAAAAATTTATTTATTTCTAAATTTGTATAATTTGTTGTTTATCATAGAGTTATTGAGTAGTATTTTAATGTTGGTTACTAAAGTCACCCAACCTTTTTTTATTATCACAATTTTAGCTTAATATTTGACAATTTTCTAACTTTTGGTTTTATTTTAAACAATTTTGACAACTTTTTGCCTTAAAAATGTTGGAGTTCCATCAGTTGATTAAATAAAGGGTAATTAAATTGTCCTAATTAGTGCGTTTTTCACAATTTACCATATAAACTATTATTTGTGATAAATCACCATACAAAACTAATCACCATACGCAGGGACAGACGCAAAACTTTTAGGGAGGGGAGCGAAGTAGGGAGGTTTAAGTAAAGAAAAAATGTACGGGGGTTCAGGAACGGTACCCCCGATTTTCTTTTTGGATTTACTAAATAATAGAAAAAAAATATTTATTTGAATGAAATAATATGAAAAAAATTGTTTTTTACCGTATTTTTATATCTTACTTATTATACTCTTAGTTTTAGATTCTTGTAAAAGAAAATTTCATTTACTATAAAATGAATATGATTGAAGCAATGAGGAATAAAGAAACTTTAAGCCATAATAATAACTTGATTGCAAAAGATTCAATTGTAAATTTGTAAATTATCTTTATGGAAAACTCATCATGTATATATATATATATATAACATTATAAAAGACATAGAAGTTAAAAGATAATTTATTAGGGGTGGCAAAATATAATTATTTCGTATTTATACACATAAAATATTAATTAACTAATATTATCCTAAGGTACCAATAGAAAGTGGGGAGGGGGTGACTACCCCCACGAGCCCCCCCTTGGGTCCGTCCTTGACCATACGAACTATGCGGCGATTTGCCCCTAAATCAGAATTGCTTTGATTTTGTGTCCAAAATAGGATGACATAGCACAAACCGATTGTGCCACTTCTTTCGTTTTTTATCACAAAACCACAAAAAATCTGGTTTGGAGAACAAATTGCAAATCGCGTATAGTTTTTATGAAACTTTATCCCAAAAAATAGTTTATGTGATAAATTGTGGGAGAAGCTTTTTTCCTTATATATATATATATATTATATATATATATATATATATATATATATATAATATATATATATATATATATATATATATATATATAATATATATATATATATATATATATATATATATATATATATATATCCACCACTTCTGTAAATTGTGCTAACTATTAATGTTGATTTGTCAAAAGGAGAGTATTTTGGGGAATAGGTGGACCAATGAGAATGCTCCAAAGATGAGGTGTCGAGCTGTGGTTTAAAGGGGTCTATTTTGGGACGAGACCAAAATTTTGATAGAGTATAAATAACAACTTTTTTTCTATTCTTGTTAATTGATTTTTCAGCCTCCCAATCTCATTTATCGGTCCAAGCAATCTTTCATCAAAACTTCAAAAATATTCCTCACAGCAAATTTTTGGTCCAAGATTTCTTTTCTCAGAAAATTTTCTCTACAATATTCATCTTCGGAATTATTCAAAGATTTTCAAGATCTGTTATTTTTTCGATATCGATCTTCAAAAATCATAGATCTTCAACAATCGTATTGTAGAGTTGTGGAAAATCAATCTGAATTTTTTTTTTTCCGGATCTGTTATGCATATTATAGAGTTCCCAATTTTTTTTCATAAAAATCGATGAATCGTGGGTTTTGAATATAAGTGTGAATAAGAATCGCGGGTTTTGGATCTGACCCTTGATCGCCATGAGCAGAGGTCGAGAGGTTTTGAGGAGCAGATGGAGCCTTTCCCGCCGTCGGTTCAGCTCGGGCGATGTCACGGCTGAGGAATTGAAACAGTACGATGGGTTGGATCCGCAGAAGCCTCTGCTCATGGAGATCAAAGGTCAGAGCTATCATGTTACGCAGAGCAGGTATAATTTTTTATCTTTTTTAGGGTTGTGTTCTATTGGATTTTTGATTGCTTTTCTGTTTGTTGTGAATTTGGTACTTTTTGGGTTTAGGGTTTTGTTTTTTAGGGAACAAAATAAATATAATTATTTATTGGTGTAATTGAAACAAAGTAGAATGAAATAGAGCTCTGTTCCAGATTGTTTTGAGTTTTTATCTAACTTTAAAAAAATTGTGTTTTGAATTTGGTTGAACTATTTAAGGACTCGAGCATAGGTTTCAGTCAAGTCGAGAGGTTTTGAGGAGCAAGTGGAGCCTTTGTCGCCTCCGGTTCAGCTCGGCGAGGTCACGACTGAGGAATTAAAATAGTACGATGGGTCGGATCCACAGAAGCCTCTGCTCATGTCGATCAAAGGTCAGATCTGTGATGTTACGCGGAGCAGGTATAATTTTTTGGCTTTTGGAGAAGTTTTAATTGGTTGTTTAAAAATAAGTGATTCTAATTTGGTGAGAATTATATCTCTTTTTTTTGTCTATAATATAAATCAGGGACTATCGCTTTGAGGGGTTATTATTATTTGGTGTTCTCAGATCTATTTTTTTTATGTTTTATAAGTTTTTATTTTATGTTTGGGTTCTTTCATAATTAAAATGGTTGCTAGATTTTGTTAGAAGAACCATTGATCGGTGATTGCTTCAAAGTTGCATTCATACCGCAAATTGCCGAGGGGGAGAGATGATTTAGAATTGTAATTTTTGTTGGCCTTTTGAAAAAGTAAATTGGCTTGAAAGAAATCAACTGTTGACTATTGAAACTCCAAGTACCTTACAAGCGTGTATAAGAAGGTTAGGCAATTTTGATTTTGTTATGCTGCATATCTGAAGAGGGAAAAATTTGTTGCTATTTTGAGCTCCTCCTCCTCCTTCCTTAAAAAATAAATAAATAAATAATCATAATGTGCAAACATTGATGGTTCAATCAGATTGAGTGACTGGATGGTGTTTCTTCTTATTTTTTTTTTTTTAAGGGAAGTCTTTTTGTTTCCTTTTTTTCTGATGGTGTTTTAATGGCCATAATTAGCGTCATGGGTTGGTTTTTGCAATATATCCCATTAAAAATATTTTTTGGGGGGTATTTCCATGAATCTCTTTTGGGATTCAAATTTGAGCTTCCTGTTGTTTCTTTTGATTTTAATGTAACTTTCTTCTGCTTAATCATGTATTCATCTAATTATTTGTTTATGCTCTAGGTAACTATTGGAGTGTAATTCAAGTTGTAAAAGGCGTGCTGGTAACTGGAAGCTATTTTATGTTCAAGACATTTTTTAAGTTTTTTGAAGGCTCTGCATTTTTTCTCAATTGGACGAGGTAAAGATAAATCGTTAATCAAGTTCAAATTTAGCTCTTGTGGACTGTTACATGAATGTACCTTTACATTTGTCGATCGTATTGCTTATGACTTTTTTCCCTGTAATAAACACCCACTATTCCTGTAGTATACTTTAAGGCATTGAAATGTTCGTAGGAGTTTGCAGTGGTTGTCATGTTTCCTGTTCTGAAATGTGATATTTATGGTTTATAGTTTTAGTTTCAACTTTATAATATGAAGTATCACTTGTATTGCTGAAGATATAGAAGCACCAATCTCAACTATGATCTTGTGTGTCCTTCCCACTTTTAGTCGCTCAACAGAAAAAAGAAAAACCATCAGAGGAGCGGCCGCCGCCTGTCTCTCAGATTTCATTGAAATATGGTGAGAGTGGGTGTCTTGAATGATGCACTGAAGAGCATGTATAATGCCGAGAAGAGGGGCAAATGTCAAGTCATGATTAGTCCCTCTTCAAAAGTTGTTATCAAGTTTCTTATGGTCATGCAGAAGCATGGGTACATCGGGGAGTTCGAGTACGTCGATGACCACAGGTTTGGAAAGATTGTGACTGAGTTGAATGGAAGGCTAAACAAATGTGGTGTCATTAGCCCTCGGTTTGATGTTTGTGTCAAGGAAATCGAGCCTTGGACTGCAAGACTCCTCCCATCGAGACAGTTTGGATATATTGTGTTGACGACATCTGCTGAAATCATGGATCATGAAGAAGCTCGCAGGAAGAATGTTGGTGGTAAGGTTCTCGAGTTCTTTTCTTGAGCTTGGCTGTTCTGATACTATGTAGTCCTGTAGTGGGATTTTCTTTTTTCACTTTTTTTTAGTTTTGAAAAATGAACTTTTCTTTTTGCACTTCTAAATTGTTGTGGAACATTTGGATTGTAATGTTTTTAAATGCTGCTAATTTATTTTTTATTGCGACAGGTTTTATTATTTTATCTTCAAAAAAAAAACTATGATCTTGTGTGAAACTAATATATTCAAAGAGGTTCCAAGACATATTAACTGACCATCTGCATGCACAAATAACACATATAATAAGATCATTATGTTTAGTAAGAATATAAATCATGAGAAATAAAACTCACCTTATAAATGAGGTATTGTATATATGGATATCATATAAGTATGGCTTGCCTACCATCCACAATTTGGAAAATACATATAAACGCGCATCATGTGTAAATGTGTACGAAGGAAAATGTGATGTTTATTTTAATTTTAAAAATGAATGATGATCACAACCTAAAAATGTACTTTCCTTTTTGTAATTGATTTAATATCATCTATATAAATATAAATTTAAGATGAATTCGTTATTTATTTTAAGAAATTATTAGGAATTAACGTAGTTTTTAAAGTAATTATTGTATATGTAATCAATTATTATCCTAAAAATAATAAGCACCAAATTCATAAATCTCTATATCTTTTATTTGCATGGATTATGTAAGCACTATATTCATATCCCTTAAATTAGCAATGGGTTTCAAGCCTTCTATTCATATTCTGAAAATTAGTGGGATATATATAGCAATATGTAAGCATGTTTTCTTTTTTTATTTTCTTTCTTTTGTTGGAGAAAATGTCAGTATGGACCATATTGCACTTGACGTTATTTTTCTTGACCCACACTTGTTTGAACCTGGTGTTGGTATTGATGTTGGTAACATGGGGACCAACATGGGATTTGGTAGTTACATTTGTTCTCTGAAAGTGTCTTCTCTCGCCAATAATCTTCCAGCAAAAAGGTCGAATGTGACCTGGCTCACCACAATGATAGCACACAAACTATCTCCTTCTCTTCTTGTGCCTATTGGTCGATTTTTGTTCTTGGCTTGAGGATTGTGTTGGCTGAATCGGTTTATAGCCAATTCCATACTTTGAGGTTTCTGGGAAGCTTATCTCCAGGATCTCGTCGAGCTTTGTCTTGCCTTTGTTCAGATTCGTGATAGCTCCTTGAACCTTTATCAACTCGGTTCTCACCCTGTCTAGCTCAACATCCTTCTTGGTGAGTAACGTTTCCAAGCGGACAATTATTTCGAGTTGATCATCCTTCTCCTTGGTTAGTTTTTCTACTTCCTTCATGAGATCCTTGACCTTGAGTACCTGTTTTCCCCAACTGACAAACAACTGCCTGTGCTCAACACTCATCTGCTTGTATTCCTCAAAGTAATCAGTAGTCTCGGCATTCAAACACACGATGTTGTTTTCAAGAATACCAATATGGACATCGTCGTCCCACACAACATTGGTGAATAAGGATGGAACAGGCTCAGTTGACTCGGAATCATTGACATCCTCAGTAAAGTCTGTAACAACCATGCTCTTCTTCCTAAGAGTGTTAGGACACTCATTCTTATAGTGTCCCCAACCCTTACATTCGTGGCATTGCACCTCACTGAGAGGTTTCGTGGGGCTGGATGTATTAGGAATTGACGAGCTGGACTGAGATCTGGGAAGAGCGCGTCCCATGAATTTTGGAGTAGATGCATGTGGTCTGGAATTTGTGCTTGACCCTCCCATGTTGTTCTTCTTCTTTAGGGAATTATTAAAATGTTGGGTCACGAAGGATAGTTCATCTTCCTCTAGAGTAGTGGACTCCATCTTTTTTAAAATCCCATTCATGTCGAATTCCTCATCGTTTTCATCGTTGTCAAAGTTAGCATCAGATGAAACAGCAACATTCTTGTCTCTTGAGTTGGAACCAAGGTGTTCCATTTCATATTGCTTGAGGTTTCCAACTAAGATGTTGAACTCTATGTCATCAACATCTTTGGATTTTTCTATGGCAATCACCTTCATATTGAGCTTCTTTGAGATGGGTCTCAGCAATTTTCCTTCAAGACGGGAGTTAGTTATTGATTCACCAAGCTCTTTGCACTCGTTCGTAATATCTGACAGTCTCATGGCGTAGTCCATGATAGACTCCTTCTCATCCATTCTCATTGCCTCGAAGGTGGACATCAACATTCTCAGCCTTGATCTCTTTACACTCTGAGTTCCTTCACACACACTTTGGAGTGCATCCCATGCATCCTTTGCTGACTCGCAATTCTTGATGACTTTGTAATAACTTGCATCTACAAAACCACACAAGGTGTTGATGCATTTTGAATTCTAATTCGTAGTAGCCATTTCGTCAGCAGTCCAGTCTACTTCCTTTTTAGGAATGGTGTCGCCTTCACCATCAGTGACACGTGGCTTTTCCCATCCAACGAGGACAGTTCTCCATGCACGTTTGTCAATGCTCTTTAAGTGCCACCGCATCCTTTGTTTCTAGAGGGAATAGTTATCCCCATTGAGGATCGGAGGCTTTGGGTTGCCTTGAGCATCCATAGCACCTAAAAATAAGGATCAGTACTTAAAAGGTTAAGTAACCTGCTCTAGATGCCAATTGTAAAATTTGAAGGTCTATGATTTTGAAAATAAGTCTCAGTTTGTGATGTTATTTATCAATGTTACCCAACACTGGTTAACAATATCAACCAGAGTTAATCAAAAATTATGCAGCGGAAATTAAATTAAGCACACGACAAATTAAATTCAGTTCACAAGTAAAATACTTGTGAACTTGGGTGTACAAACCCGAAAACTATATTACTTTCTTATTCGATCAATACAAAAATATTAAGTAATATATGAAAACTAAAATATCAAGAACTTGATACTAAATACTTGTCTCCTAGGTTGAAAAGCTCTTCTCCGTTAGTCACGCAACTTCGAATAGCTTATTGGTTTAAAACAATGGCTTCAAGTAGTTTTCTTCTTCTTTCCTCGCCGTGCATCTTCTGCTTTGCGTCGTGTGTCTTTTGCTCAAAAATCCCATGCGTCCAAAAGTACTTGCAAGCTTTAGGATTCTCTTGTCTTAAATAGACAATCCTAGAATCCTAAACTTGGTAAACAAGTAAAACAAATCCTAAATATAATCTAGGAAAATAACTAAAGTCTTAAACAATAACTAGGAAACAAATAAAGTCTTAAATCTAGTTTTCTAACTTATTTTGTGCCCAAGGAAGGCAAATAACAAAATAAAAATTATTGCCAAGAATAAATTCCTCAACAAAGATAATACTGGACTTTTTTCTCACCTAGCCATGGACAATGCTTTTTGTTCAACTTCCAGCTCATGTAGTCTATAGCTGTTCTATTTCCTGACTCTCAGTTTCTGCATCTCTCCGAAGTTTGTTCAGCCATTCTTTTTCATACAAAATCTCCACGTCTCGCCTAAACTTGGACAGAATCTCCATTTCCGAATTCCCTTGCGGACCTTAATTTCTCCACTTATTTCTTGCTTTCTCAGCTATTTTCTCGACATTGTTGATTCTTTTCCTTAATTTAATCTTCACATGAAAGGAACAAACATGGTGAGTACATCAATTCCGTTTCTAAAACTTATTCTTGTACTCGTCATGATGAGACTCGTGTAAATTCAGGACTACTCGTGCAAATCTAGAACTACTCATAACGGGGAGGGGAAAAGAGAAGAAAATTACACTTAGCAAAAATAGCAGTTCATGAGGAAATGAAATAACTAAGACAATGGATTAGGGGGACTTACTTATCATGGTGATTAATGAAGCTGGTGTGGTTGATCGTGCTTGCGATTTTTGCAGAAACTTGAAGGTAATTTTTGCAGCGGAAAATGGCATAAATTCTTGCTTTTTTTGTGTAAATAAGGACATGTGAAGATAGAGAGGTATTTTGTGTGTTGGGCGGCGTAAAAGTTGAAAAGACACAAGAGTTTTTCGATAGGCGGGAAGGTTGGTAGGGTTTATTGTGGTCCTTTCATTTTTGGTCCACATAATTAAATATACTACGAGGAAAGGAGCAGATGACACGTGTCTGACACTTTGCAAAAGGGTATTTAATGTTATTAAATAGGAAGTGATGGTTGATGGTGCACGATTGTTTGACTTATGGGGGTAACTCATGATTATATTCTACTTGGTTACTAACTCAACCAACCAAAATGTGGGCGACTAGCTGATACGACATCAAATATTCACGTCGGCAATATGCAGGTAATTATGAGGATGTAGTAAGCGGCCTCATTTTCTAGAAGGTGCAATTCTTCTGGGAGGTGGGCGAGCTGTTTTGGGGATTCGCGGCCTCTTACATAAGAGTGGAGAGCTCTTATGTGAGATGGCGAGCTCTTATAAGGAAGTGTTATTATACCAGCTCGGCACTAAGTGGTAGCTCGGTGTTGAGAGTTGGGTTTCATGGTTTTTTGGGCCTTGACGGGCTAATATGGACTATCTTATGGGGTCCCGGCGGACTACAATTATGGACATAGTTATTGGCCCATGGCTACTATGGTAATTCAACGAGAGTTCTATTATTTATGGGAACTTAGCATACAGGAGGAATTCTAATTTTAAGTCGGTAGATATTTTTTATATTATAGTTTTAATAGAAGTGGGGAACCCTAGATTGGGAATACTTCTCTTTTCTATATAAAGAGGACTCAGGCCTCATTCTTTTCTCTCTAAGTTGATTTTACATCCTACGTTTTAGCTCTCACGTCTCTCTCGAACACTTTTTGACTTAAGTATCGTAGGGCCTACACTGGGGCTGTCCACCACCTGGCTTGGGTTTTGTTTTGCAGGAAGGATCGATCAGGTCACTAGGAGCTTTCTAGAGGCTGATCAGGTCGCTGACTATATATTCGAGGTTAGTATCTTCTATTCTTGAGGCACCAATATTTTTGGTCGCATCAATGTACTACTCTTATGTAGACAAATACTAGCGTAACTTAATTTGTTAAAAAAAATGTGAGTATTATATAGATATGTATATATACTTCCTTTGTCACATTAGTAATTTAGGTACCCGACAATGAAACATTTGTTTATACATTTATATTTACCCGTAAAATTATATATGTTTAAGATATACATTTCGTAGCATTTTGAAAGTTAAATATATGATTTTCATTTGCTTTTTTCTTATTTTATGAATTTCTTAGAAATATTGCGACTTTCTCATTTATTTAGTTTTTACATAGCAAAATGATATATTTTTTAGCCTATTTGGTCGAGAGCCTTGATAACCCCAATTTAGGCGACCAAAAGATGCACGGGATAAAAGAAAAAAAAAGCCGATACGGGCTTCAAAACGCGGAAAGATGGGGCGTAGAAATAAAGGCAAGAAGAAGACAATATAGTAATTTCCGCGCGTAATACAATTATGTAGTAATATTTGTATTTGAACCATATTTTCTCATACAAAGTCCAATTGTTGATTCAAGTGGCCACGGAGAACTAAGAAAGAAGAATACAATTCTTATGATGACATTATGCTCAATCCTGTCATTTCGAGGAGGCAAAATTGAGTTTTTCAAGATAGCGTACAACTCAAAAAGTGCCTGAGCAAGCACCCGACCCTGAGGTTTGGTGTAGGTTGGGTTCGCAAGGCAGTAAAATTCTTAAAACACGCGGATTAAGGTTTAAAAATCCTAGGATGAGTCCTATAAACACCCTCATTCATATGGAACTAAAACATCACGATAAATATCATACAGTGGGGCTGGAGGAAGATACTTGAGGCAAGAATTCGAGATAAGGAGCTCGAGGAGCAAGACAAATGAGATAAATACTATTTATCCATACACAAGACAAAGTGATGAAGAATAGAAGACGGGTCCTTTGACTAGGGGCGATTTTATCTTCTTTTTTGTACTTTATTTTTAGTTTGATCATGTGTTATTCGAACTTCTTATTGTATTTTATTATAATCATGACCGGGTCGACACTTGATTTCGAGTAAGAGAGTATATGGACAAATTTCGTTTTATGATATTTTCATTGATGTCTCGATTATCTTGATCTGAATGCATGTTTGCAATTGAACATTATTTTACATGTCTTTGCAATATTGAATCAATACGATGGTGAAAGAAACAATATAAGGCGTAAGATAATCAATATACATTGCATATGTACCGAAAGGATGTATGATTATCTAATGAAAGCTATTTAGTCCTATAACTATTTTTCAACTGAATTACAGGATAATGTATCAAAAGGACGATGCATGGGTAATTGAGTTTACAATTATATGTTCTCTATCGAGGATGTTAGATGGTTATCATTCTTCTCTTCTTCCCTCATCTCTCATTTGTAAATTGTTTAAAGTCTTAAGTGATGGTATACCTAGAAATCCGGGTATATGATGTATTATGCTTTCGAATAATATATAAGTGATGAATATGAAATTATAAATTCAAATTCATCACTCTATCACTTGTATATTTATTGTACTTTATGAATATTTAATAAATATTTAATAAATATGGCTGATAAATATAAAATATACATGCACTCAGGCACATTATATAAACTACAAATTTTGTTTTTAGTTTATGTAACTACGTAATTTAATAATTTCTTTTAATGTTAACAAACATCCATGGTGGTTCATTTCGTGCCGCTCACCTCATTATCATTACTACACTCTTTTATCGATTTTGGGGCATGAAGTTTTGGTTGTCTAACTCTTATAATTAAAACAAAATAAGGTTGCCCTGTAAAATAGTATAATTACTATCGATTTATCGGTTGTGATAATCATAATACTAATTTGATAATTGTATCATTTGTCGTGATAGTTTTATTACTGAACTAATATAACATATATTTCACGAACGGATATAGTAAAAACCAAAAGTAATATATCTGAAAATATTAGTGGTGAAGTAAAATTTTAAAATTTATGGGGTAAAGATGGATGGGTGAATATATTTTATATTGTGCTTGAAGTTCAATCAACCTAAATTTATAACTTTATTGTGCAATGTCCTCGTCAAGCCCATTCCACTAAAAAGCATTACAATATACAAGCAAGATTATAAGGGATATATTACATCAGTTGTTAACTGATGGATCATTATATTAACTTATTTGACTAGCTGATTATATTAGCAGTTTGTATAAAAGTGTTTGGTAATATTTGAGAGTTGATAACTGTTTGATCGTGTAAAATGATCAAAAAGAGGCATTTGCACAATTTATTGTTGAGTATTTCTTTTATTAATAACAAAATTTATAATATATTGAATAATTAAAGTAACTTTTACAGAAAAATAATCATTATTTAAAAATTATTATTTATAATAAATTTCTTGAGTTGTAAATTTTTTTATATATTAAATTTAATTTGGATAATTATTACTATTATTTAATTGTAATAAATTTTTGGGATAATTCCCATATAATATAATTAGATCATACTCAATTCCCAAATGATCCTTTAACATTATTTCCATCCCATTTAAGTCAGATTCTTCCCATTAAATCAAAATTATAATATAAAATGTCAAAAATACCCCACCACTCAAAAACATTAAATTATAATTTCCATGTAACCTAATTCGTACGGCCCATTTTCTTCATTTTTCTTTCAATTCCAGACTCAATCGGCCAAATAGAAGCGGTGACAGAGGCATCGCCGGGATAGGAGCAGACGCGGCCATTGACCAAACTCTTTGTGCGGAGGGCCACCAATCGGCGCGATGCCGTTCCACGGCGCGAGGGAAGAGGTGGGGTTCTGGAGGAACCGCATGTAGACGGAGATCGAGGACTCTATCGCCGCATGCACAGACGGGAGCGGCACGAGAGGCGGCGCGTGGGCCGCGAGCCTATTTCCGGCGTCGTACTGGGAGCGGGGGAGGATCTGGGTTATTTGAGTCGGGCGGTTGCCAATCTGAGCTAGTGGCGGCGGACGGATCCTCTGGAGGCGAGAGCTCGGCGGTCTCACAATGCCAGCGAAAATTAGATAATAATATTCGATTATCGTTCCCGTACGAAAACATATATCGTGGATAAGATAGTTTAAGATCGTCAATTTATAGAGCGAGGCAGATGAAAGGGTTTGTTCATTAACTTTGATTATCTGGTGTGGAAGTTTGGGAAATATCAAGTGTGTGAACTGTGTGTAAAAAAATGGAAATTTTTCTGAGGGGAAACTTTGAGACTTGTCTGACGTTTTGAGGAAATTGATTTGATTTTGAATGTGTGTGTGTGCGCGCGAGGTAGCAAGTATGATGAAATGATGAAGAAGAAGAAAAAAAGCTACAGATTGGAAAAAAAAAATGATAAATGAAAAAAACATCAAATTCCAAAAATTTTGTGAATTAATGTGCGATTTATGCAAGGTACTTTGTAATTCTCAAAAAATTCGTGAAGTAGTACGCAATTTATGCAAAGTAGTACCTAATTTATCAAAAAAAATATGCGAAGTAGTATGTAATTAATTTCCCAAAAACTATGCGAAGTAGTGTGTAATTTTTCAAAATTTACACAAGTAGTTCAGTAGTTCTGAACTTTTGAAGAATAGTTCTGAAATTTACACGAGTAGTTCTGAATTTACATGAGTAGTTCGTCAATTTACACGAGTAGTTCTGAATTTACATGAGTAGTTCGTCGATTTACACAAATAGTTTTGAATTTAAACGAGTAGTTCTGAATTTACATGAGTAGTTCGTCAATTTACACGAGTAGTTCTGAATTTACATGAGTAGTTCTGAAATTTACACTAGTAGTTTTGAATTTACACGAGTATTTCTGAATGTACATGAGTAGTTTTGAATTTTACACGTGTAGTTCTGAGTTTTCGAAAAACAAAATAAAATAGTTATAAAGGGTAATTTAGTACTCTTATATAATTTTTGGATTAAATGGGAATTTGAGATTTCAATAGCTTATTTAGGAAAAAAAAATATTTCACTAATGGTTTATATGGGAATTGACTCATTCTAGTATGTAAGCTAATATAAAAAAATTGGTAATTTGAGGCCAAAATTGTCATTCCAATTCATCTTCAAAACCGCTCTTCTCAAAAAGCTCTCATATGGAGCTTTTTCAAAATTAGCTTTTTGGACCAAAAAGTTAATTGTAACCTCTATTTACCAAACATACCAATTAGAGGATTTGACTGGTCAATTCTTACAATTGAGTCAAATTCTCTAATTTTGACTCAAACATCTCTTTACCAAATGGGACCATTAGACATCCCTATAATTTTAAAATACAAATAATATTTAGCCATTAAAAAAAAAAAAATAAAAAGAAATACATTTACAGAATGAAAGGCTGACAAACATAAAATAAGCACACACACAATGAAATATTAAGAGGTGTTAATATTTTGTCCCAATAATTCGAATGTTTGTTGACAAGGGAATTTTGTGTTTTCATAGTTCGTGTAACGAAAACCTTACCAAGACATAATAACTAAATATCTGGAAGTTACTAAAAAAATTACAATTATTAAATCAATTTGAGTTCTTACGAATAACCCATGCCAAAAATTTAATCCAAAAAAAAAAAAATAGATGCCCAATTGCAGTGCCAATGCAACTCAAATATCCCCTGAGAGTTGAGCGGGACGATAACAATCGGATGAAAACAGACCGAAATCAGAGTCGCCAGCCTGTTCTTTTAATTAACTATTCGGAGCCCAAGCCCGTTATTAGCAACCCAATTGTAAGCCCACCTAAAATCCAGAATCAGTAATATTGCTGTGGTCTTGGCCCAATCACTTGTACAGGGGAGGCATCAACAATAAACGGGGGCATTTAACATTAGGAATTTAGGATCATGTATTCATGTGAACTTGTTAACAATAATCATTTTTTATATAAAATATTTAGTTAAGTTATTGTTTTCTTTTTCCCTTAAATCCCAGGTCTTAAAATTTTAAATTTGAACCTCATGTTATAAGTTTGTGTTTTATTATATTATTTTATTGTCTCTAATTGAATTACAAGGTTGATCTATATTTCTTCATGTATTCCAATCAATATTTGATTTGTCTAATTGAGTTTATCTTTTGCATGAGAGTTTTTGTGAATATCTTTAATTGTTCTCAACTGAATTGATGATACCATCAATGAGCATGAACTAAATTACTTGTTCTATGACTAGGAATCCAATAAACAAGTATCAGTGTTGATTAATAATTGTGTATGGTCTGATTGAATTGTTTTATTATATAATTAACGAATCAAATTCAGTTATTGTTTAGATAAGAAGCATTTGGTTAACCAATTTGGGTAAATTATGTTTGATAGATTTTAGTTGTGAATGCTAAAGTTAATTAGATTTTTTCAATATCCATATGGATTTGTTTGATTATTTGATCGCACAATTGATTAATTGATAGTTTGTTTGGCAATCTGAGTAATACGATTCAAAAACTCAAGACATTTTCTCCATAGATTTCACACGAATCAAGTTAAGGTGTTTAAAAACACGTTCCAACAAACAAATAAAAAATGAAAGCTTTTAGTATATATATATTAGTTATTACTATAACAAGACCAATCTCAGGACCACCACTTCTAATTTAATTACCTATCCCAGTTGATGAAGGGCGAGAAAGTCCTAAATCTTGATTTATGCGAGATCCGAGAGTGGCAAGCTTAACGAGTATTGATAAGAGAAAATAAATGATAAATAAAGCTACTAAGGCTACACATGCACAAATCGGTTTCAGTTAACAGGTTAACTGTCGATTTTGGTTCCGGTAAATGGTTATTGTTAATCGTTGACCGACGATTTCAGTTAAAATAGAAACAGCAAATTGAATTCTTACAGTTCGGTTTTAGTTCCGGATTCCGGCCAAACAAAACCGCTGATTAATCGAGAAAATTGAAAAATATATATATTTATATATCGGCGGATAAACCGCCGGTTAAAACCGGCCCGTATTTTACTGTTTGAAATCACGGCTCAAATAAAATAGCCGTTGGAGATCAACGATCAAAAATATAGTTGTCGGTGATTTAACCGCCAGTTAACCGAAAATCGGCGGTTCCCAACGGCTATTTTTTGAATTTTTTTAATCCATTTCTATACCTATAAATACACCCCTCTCCTACACTAATCCTCACACCAATTCATCTCTAATATTCTTCTTCTTCTCTTATATTTTCAAATTTAAAATTGTTAATTTGTGCAAAAACACTATCAATAATCTCTTCTTCTTCTCGTTTTAATAATCTCTATTTTATAATATTATTATGGCAACTTCTTCTCGTAATATTAATACTAATACTATTCTACAATCTCATCGAGGCCGAGGTCGAGTTGGAGGTCGTGGATCTCGACAAGAACCTCCATCCATTGCCGGATGTTATGGTCCCGATGAGATGATGCCGGAAGAAGTTGAAAACTTTTATAATCAAATCAATTTCGGCGAGCATAATCAAACCAATTTCAACGAGAATTTACCCACCTCCGACGAATCTAAACCGACGGTCGACGTTAATCCGGATGAAGATGAGGAGGAAGGGGGTGATGATATGCCACCACCTCAATCAAAATCGAAGGAATACCAATCTCCATCTTCCGATTGCATTTTACAAGAACGAAGGTCGATGGTGTACCTCGGGCATAATGCAATTATTATAAGAGTCACTACGCCTTCATTTCTAAAAGTAATAGAGGTTACGGGACGCTCAAATACCATATGGAGAATAAGCATCCCGACAAGTACGGCGTTGATAGCTCTCAAACACAATTTAACTTCTTATCTTCATCTGCCGCTGGCGGCCAGGTACGAGTTCTAATTTATTTCAATATAGCGAAAGTGGTCATGGAAAATTTCTTGCAAGGTTTATTTCTGTTATGGGTTTTTATTTTAATCATGTGTATAGTAGTCATTATGAAGATTTACTGGAGGTACATTTAATTCATCTAGCACTAGGATTTCACGAAATAAAGTTACTCGCGATATTGAAAAAATGGTTGGTGAGTATAAGTTGAATTTGATTTTCATATTTGATAGTTTGTCTAATAGTGTCTCTATATGTTCGGATATTTGGATGGATTTCCATAATAATAATTATTATATGGCAATTACATGTCATTGGGTTGATAATTCTTGGATTTTGCAAAAATGTTTGGTTGCATATGAAGAGTTTAATAGTTCGCATACTGCGGTAAATATTTCACGCAAAATATTCACTTTTTTTTTCGAGTATCATTTAGGTAATAACATTTTCTCAATTAAATTTTATAATGTGAAGCTACTAGTTTAGATTTGCTAAAAACTCTTTGTTAACCTTTTATTGCCTGTAAATTTTTTCATGTTAGATGCATTTGTCATATTTTGAATTTATGTGTTTAAAATGCTTTATACTTAAATATAAAATTACTTCGATTACGAGTGCGGTATTTCATATTGCAAAACATGGTTCGATTGCAAAAAAAATGACGAGAATATTGCCGAAATAATGTTTTGCATCCAAAAAATATTTCAATTGATGTGTCAAATCGTTGGAACTCGACTTATAAATTGCTTAATGATTCTTTTGAATATAGAGAAGTATTGTGCATTTTTTGCTAATCAAGATGTCGATTTCGTTTTATTTTTTACTGCGTGGAATGATTGTTATAATATGGTGTCCCTTTTAAAAAATTTAATGATGCCACCGTGACTTTATCTGGTGTTTATTATCCTATACCTCCACACTAATTCTTGATCAGTATATTCAAATTGTACTTATTATTAATTCATTAATCGATTCGCCTGAATTGGGTGAATTTATGGCTAATATGTTGAGTAAATGGGTCAAATATTTTCTCTACATTCCTGATATTTTTTTGATTGTAAAAATTTTAGAACCGAATTATTAGGTCGAAGGTTTAAAAAATTTTCTTACAATTTATTGTGAAGCATTAAGACCTTTTTTACAAAACCCAAATATTGAGATTCTTATCCCGTCAAGTTAGGTTCACCAAGAAAAACAATATTTATTACATATTCTTCATGAATACATCAATCTTCTAGTGATGTTAATATGTCACATTCCCCTTCCCTACCACTTCTAATGTCAGACCATTATTCAACGACCCTCGACAAGATCTAACCCATATACGAGGTTAATTAAGGATACTAAGCGAAAACGCCAAAAGGCTAGTGCTAGTCGAACAATAGAATTAGAAAGTTATTTAGGGGCTTTTTTTCCTACACTCTAGGATTGCCAAGGAGGTTCTTCGTTCCTGTTGCCTTTAGCACGGGAGGCTTTGTGTTAGATGATCGGTGGTCTAATTTATTGCCCAAAAATCTTGAAAATCAAATGTTAATGAATGATTGGGTCAAAGTTGAAAAACAAGAATAAGAACTACAATTGGATGAAGGTGAAGAGAGCGACCATTACAATACCACTTTGGAAAGCAACGACAACTACGAATGAACGAAGACAAGCATACTCCACTATGCACATAACGTAGATAAGTAAGGTAAGTATAAGAACTACGTGAACTTTGATTCCTCTACGAGTATACGTAGGCAAGTTAATTCTACTATTAAAAGTTAAAAATTTTGATTTTAATTTCTAATATTAGAATTAAAATAAAGTTCTTTATTTAAACTCATTTTTTTTTCTAAAAAGAAAAAATTTGAACTGCGTGAACTTTGATTCTTCTATGAGAATACGTAGGCAAGTTAATTCTGATATTAAAGGTTAAGAATTTTTTTTTTAACTTCTAATATTAGAATTAAAATCAAGTCTTTTTAAATTTACTTCAAAATTTTAATTATTCAAATTTTATTTATGTTCTCATCTATTTATCTCATTCTAATTTTATTTAGATTTCTCACTTATTTATCTCATTTATCTCATTATTCAGATTTTATTTAAGTGTTTTAATTCATTTAAAAAATCGGTTGTTAACTGCCAATTTTTCGGTTAACCGACCTAATCTGTAACCATAATCGGTTTACCACCGGTTCGATTACGATTTAGGTCTGGACGGTTATTTTAACCGACGGTTTGTAACGGACGGATAAAAAATCGACCAGTTATAACCGAATTGACACCTCTAACTAAGGTCTAGGGGTGTGTTAAAGCAACTAAGGTTGAAATGACTAATTTTTTACCATCTCCTTCATTTCATTTTTTTTTTATTTGTATGTATTTATAATAATAATGAATAAATTATATATTATTGATAGTTGGGTAACTGTCTCTGATGTCTTCACCGTTAGGCAAACCAAAGATATTTTTTGGCGAGAATTTTTTTTTTTGCCAAAAGTTTTTTACTATATGCCGAAAATCATGCCGATCATAAACTTTTCGGCCACTGTAATATATTTTCCATCATGAATTTTCTTTATCAAAAAAAATCTTGCTATATGTGTGGAAATCGGGCCGATTGGAAAAAAAAAAATCGGGAGGGAATTCTGTTTTCAAGCCAAAAAAACTCTTAATATATGTCCACAAAATTTCTTACTTAATATCCAAAATTTCTTACTTGCAAAAATCTCTTACTTAATGTGCAAACATTTTTCATTTCTTACTTATTAAGCATAATTTATTTTTTCTTTTTTGAAAAAGAAAATCTCATGATAACAAAATATTGTTATTTATTTTTACTTGATACAACAATGAATAGTTTCTTATTTGATGATAACAAGAAATTCTTATTTTATTTAAGAAAATGTAAAAGAATATCTTGTTTTATGTCACAAAAAAGCAAGAAATTTCATCTTTTATGTTAAAAAATGTAAGAATCTTTTTACTTAATGTCGAAAGTTTCTTGCTTTCTAGTAATTTATGTATCGAAAAAAATTTGACCCATGAGAATCTTGTTTACCGGGGAAATAAAAATTGCCAAAGAAAAGTCCCGGTAGACGGTCGTCGGAAAAATAGCCGCTAGCGAGGATAATGGTAGTATTTTTTTTATTTTTTTTAATAAACAGAGTATAGGTATTAATGATTATATATTATTTGTTGGGATTCATTATTTCAAAATGAAAAAGTCCATTTCAAAGTGAAATGCATTCAAAATTACACATCTCTTTGTTGTTCAAATTAGAAATAATTTCAACGAGAGCTTAGGAAATGACAACGTGCTATGTATGAAGTGCAAAGAAAAACTAAACAAGAACCATATACACCTAGAATAGAGTAAACTATCAGCAGCACTTGGAAGTGGAATTGGAATGCGGATGGATATATATAAGAGTAAGGCCTGTGTCCATTATGTGGGGCTTTTGTTTCAGTTTAATAACAGTGTCTTTACAAATAATAGTTTTTTAAACAAAAAAAGGTGTCTTATCTTACAAGAAGCACAAGTGAAGAGTGTTTGCAAATAAAAGTGAAAAGCTATACGAAAATAAACAAGCAAATGTTGTTGTATTTGGAAAAGAAAAACTTCCACCTTGAGATAAGCTTATAAATAAATATTGAAAATTTGTATGTTGGGTTATCGGTATCATTATTCACTTAATAAAAATTATTGTATCAAATTTATAATAATAGTAAATAATAAATATATGGGGGAAGAAGATATGGTGCCGTGAAGGCTACCGTAATCATTTTTATTAATATAATCACAAGATAACTATTTTATTGTTACATACATTAAATAACCGATAGAAAATATAAACCGTAAAATTATTTTTATTTACCATATTACCAAAAGCATTTAATCATGATGAAACAAAGCATAACTTGAAGTTTGAATTGATATTTGCAAATACTGGAAAATGATTTTCTCACTAAAAACTTAAAAAAAAAATCCCAAACTCTCTCTAAGTTTGTTCATATAATTGAGTTTTGTTCGGAAGAGTCAGATGAGTCATTGTCCGATAATTCGTAACAAAGAGAGACTAATTTAGTGGTACGTGTTTTGTACCATACATTCATCGCAATTTCTTGATTATGCGTATCAATTAGATATTTGTAGATTTGAATTTCTATTTTGAATTGTATACAAATTTATAATCCTCTAGGCCTTGCTGTTTTCAACTTGATATTGGTGCAATCAGTCGTAATTTTCTTCTAAGAGTTATATAATAACAATAACATAAATACCCCTGAAATCTACTAATCTTTTGTTATTACTATAACTCATCTCTAGTTTTGTAAAGCTTACAAACACCCACTATTTCAGAGAACATTTAAACAAATATCGGGGAAAATTATAAATAAGAAATGAGTTTATATATATATATATATATATATATATATATATATATATATATATATAAATATATATATATATATATATATATATGTCTAAGTGTCATGTGAGAATGGATATTTATTTGAAAAATGAGAATAAATTTTTACCACTAATACTAATACTTGTGATTAAAAAAATTCAGTAGTATTTTAGTAATTAAAGATATTTTAACTAAACATATCGTACCATATTTCTGCCGCAAATTTGTATCATTCTGATTGCCCTGCGAGAAAAAAAATCCAACCATCTATTCAGTCTTTTTCTTATTGATTTCAATTGGTTTTTCGTTGCCAGATTTGTTGTTTCCCTTTTCTCTTCTTCATTAATTTCCATATGTTGAGTCGTGAATCTGTCATGGACCATATTCCGCAAAAAGATTCGTTTCTCCTTTTCTTTTTTGTGAATCATAATATATTTTTTTCAAATCATATGTTTATGTCTCAAATCAGCTTTTTGCTGTGTAATTTAAATTTATTTCAGTTTATTTGAGCATATATTGAGTTTTAGATTTAAATTTTTTGAACATTAGGGTTTTTCGTTTCACGCAATTTCTTTTATGTGAATCACAATTGATGTTTCTCAAATCATGCAGTGTTGTGAATTTTGAATTTATTTAAGTTTTCTTGATCATATACATTAGGCTTGTTGGTCGTGTTTTGCAGATGGATGCCCAGTCTCAGGCATTATATAGTTTATCGATTTTGAAATTATTGGGACGTGTTGTTGTTATTTAGTTTAGTCTTGTTGTTCGTAACTGATTCAGATTGTCGTAGAGCTAGAGATTTCTTGAAAGTTGTGATTTAATTTTTGAAAAGTTTACAGAAGCAACTGAAAGGTTATGGGGAAAACTGTATTGACGTTTTAAGCATATGCTTGTTGACAATGCATTTGAGGGAATGTTCAAGATTATAGTCCTTACTATAAGACGTATTCAATGATTCAATATATGTATAGTAAGGTATTTTTCAAACTATAAGACATCTTGGTTATTAAGTAATTAAATTCACATATATGTAAGAAGAATTTCTTATGTAATATGTGAATTCCTTACTCATAACCAATATACTTACATTCAATACATGTACACTAAGATATTTTTTCAAATTGTAAGGCATCCTTTTGATTAAGTAAGAAATTTACATATCATGTAAGAAAAGAAAAAAATCTTACATCATATGTGAAATTTCTTACTCAATAACCAAAATTCTCTACATTCAATATACGTACAGTAAGATATTTTTCAAACTGTAAGACATCTAGGTGATTAAGTGAGAAATTCACATATCATGTAAGAAAATTTTCTTACGTAATATGTGAATTTCTTAGTCATAACCAAGGTTTTCTACATTATATGCGAATTTTTTACTTAATCAAAGTTTATTTCTTAATTAGACTTATAATGCACATATAGTTAACGACTCGTGTTAAAAATATCTTTTAAGCACATGACATTTTGAAAGTTGTGTGTGGGCTTCACCAATACAAATCAATGATCCATCCTTAGAGACTTCCTTATCTAGACAAAGTGATTAGTTCGAATTTGAAAATTTGAATCAGCTGAATCTTATTAATCACAAATTAACTCGATATTCAAGAAGAATCATTTAGGATTTTAACTACTTACTTATCACTCGGACTTCCCTTTTATTCTATCCAACTAAACTTAATTAACTACAGATGCGTATCACACCGACTGCAAGAAAGTAACGGTGATTTTATTCCCATACTTAAAATCACAAATCTTCACATGGAAAAATAAGATCAGTTTAAACTACTCGTGAGTTATTTTCATCATCACATCATGATGTAGAAGCAGCAACATACAAAAAAATAAATAGAACATAGATATTTAGGTCTACTAAAGAATGAACAATTTAATGAAACAGTTTGGTGCATGTTTTTCATTCATCCACATTGATCACATTTAATAGCTCTCAGAATGCGTTCTCCCCTGGACAACACCCTCTTCCGATTAGATATTCTAGGAGGCCTCCTCGATGTCGGTGGGACACACAAAGCACTCTCTGGTGGGCTTGGGATTTGTCAAACATTGAAATGTGGTGAAGGGTGTTGAATAGAAATTTATGTAACTATACGCATGATAGAACCCATCAACAAAAGTGGAGTTTCTTCCACTGATTTTATATTCCGAGTTAAAATTCCTCGAATGAAATATCCATTTTATAAACTAAAGTCTCACTATCGTACAATAAAAGACAAAGACCCCACCACCAGTAGCATTAATTACAATTAAGCAAAACAAAGGTAAGAAAATAAACAACAAGTAAGAAATAGGTTGTTATGATTAACATAACGTAAGAAATCAAAATGGGGCAAGAAATGGATGCATATTTAAATTCACACTTTTTCTTAACATAAAAATTAATAAAATCAAATGAACTCTACCAAACACATGATAACCTAATTAGATTGCAGAAATTTCAAAAAGTAACAAAATCCACTTATGAGTATTAATTCAAAACCAATTAATAACATAATAAATTTTTCCTAAATATAGTTCAAATAATTAGTAATTAAACTAACTGAAATTGTACTTGAATCAGAAGTCATAAAAGAAGCTAATAATGCTGCTAGGAAATACGCCCGATTTGGTCTTAAAGAAATGAAATCACGTCTAAATGAAGAAGATAATAGCATTGCTGCAAAAGGTGAATGGGTAGCTAAAATTGAAAGCCGAAAGATACAGAAATCGTGAAAAGTCCAATCCCATATACGAAAATTTTTAAATAGAAAAATGATCTGGGAATAAAAGAGTAAGAGACTAGGGAAGACAACGGTCAGAATACGAGGGAGAGGGGAGGGCTGAATCCGGAGTGTCGATGAGATAGGGGTATTGTAGACTTCTTACAATATAATCTTGGACTATTTAACAAAATGAGGACCATTTGACTTAAAATTTGATATATGACAAATTGGAAAATGGACTCCTATTTGGAGGACCATTTGAAGATTTCCCACTTAAAATTTGATATATGACTAATAGGCAAATGGACTCCTTGGAGGATCATTTGAAAATTCACTTTATATAAACTGTCAAATAGGTCAACCATAAATATACAATTATAAAGTTCACCTCCTATCAAAATAATAATACTAATATAAATAATATAATAATAATATTAATAACCACCACAACTCTTGTCGTCCACCGGAAACAATTTTATAATAATATAAATATACAATTTCATGGCCGCCATTTGTCATTATTTTTCTTTAACCCAAATTTTTTGAAAATGTAAAGTAATAAGTTCTCGGACATTGTAAGAAAATTACCTAATTTGTCAGACATAAAGTAAGAATTTCTCTTACTTTTGGGACATCAAGTAAGAAATTTAATTAGAAAGTAACTTTCGGATATTAAGTAAGAAATTTTCTGAGTTTTTTGAATATAAAGTAATAAATTATCTTTTTTTTTTCTTTTTAAAGTAAGAAATACATACAATAATTTTATCAAGTACGTTTTTCTTCTTTTGGAAATAAAATGAAGATTTGTAAAGTAATTAAGAAATATGTAACAACATTTGAACATCAAATATAAAATTTTTGCATTCAAATAAGATATTTCTTAGCATCAAATGAAAAGTTTTTGGACATATACTAAGAACTTTTTATCCCAATAATAATTATTTTAAAAAAAACTCGTCAGGAAAAAATTCACGGCGGCCAGTAGCAGCACCAGGCCAACCGCCCTAATGCCAATATATTATTATTATTATTATTATTATTATTATTATTATTATTATTATTATTATTATTATTATTATTATTATTATTTACTTTTGATTTATTTTATTATAGGGTTGTTGTTGTATTTCATATCATAATTTTGGACTAATTAATGAATGAGAGATTGTTTGATTTTAAATTGGGTTTAAACTTATTAACCAAAAACCTCATAATTGAAGGACTATTTAACAATTTCTATACAAAAAAAGAGGATAAGAAATTTTAAACATAAAGTAGTTGTCACGGGATAATAATTTTCAATGTTGTTCCAGAGGCCCACGCAGAGCCTCTCCCCAAAGGTCAACCTTGATCATCGGGACAATGTACTTGTTTCACTTTGCCTTGGGCTCATCAGGAAAATTGCTCCAGTCTCCAGTTTAGGTAGTGTTAGTCTAGTCCCCTCTTCACCGTCAATTCCATGAAAAGACAATCTCTCCGCATTTAACCGGGTCGGCCTACCTAGACTCTGAAGGGGATATGAACATACCTCCAACACATCCATTTACTGTCATTCATTCCACATTCGAGATCATCCATCAGCAATTGTCCGTCTTACGATACCCCTTCCACGCGGGGCGTGACATTCTCCCATACCCAACATGGTGTACGCACTCGTACACGACCACTCGCTATAGGTACCCGACTCCGTGGAGGCGCGTCGCTTAGTGTGCCCCTTGGATTAGGTTTTATTGGGAATTTATTCTTGGCAATAATTCATATTTTAGTTGTTTTCCTTTCTTGGGCACAAAATAAATTAGGACTCTAGATTTTGTTTCCTAGTTTATGTATAGGACTTTATTTAGTTTCCTAGATTGTGTGTAGGATTTATTTTACTTGTTTACCAAATTTAGGATTCTAGAATTGTCTATTAAGACAAGAGAATACTAAGACTTGGACAAGTTTTTAGACGCGCGGAATTAAGAGAAAGCAAGCGACGTAAAACGCAAGGAAGAACACATGCAAGACAACTACTTGGAGCCACTGTTCGAGATCAAGGTCTTCGAAGTTGCGTGACCAACGGAGGAGATCTTTCATCTAGGCGACAAGTATTAAGTATCACATGTTTGATACTTTAGTTTTCATATATTACTTCTTATCTTTTTGTATTGATCGTGAATAAAGAAAGTAATATAGTTTTCGGGTTTGTACACCCAAGTTCACAAGTACTTTTACTTGTGAACTGAATTTAAATTGTTGTGTTCTTGAGTTTAAACTTCCGCTGCATATTTTTAGTTAAACTCTGGTTGATGTTGGTTTCAGTGTTGGTTAACATTGAAATAAACATCGTATACTGTTACTTATTTTCAAAACCATAGACCTACAAATTTACAATTGGTATCAGAGCGGGTTACTTAACTACTAAGAACTGATCCTTATTTGTTTAGGTGCTATGGATGCTCAAGGCAACCCAAGGCCTCCGATCCTCAATGGGGAGAACTACTCTCTCTGGAAACAGAGGATGCAGTGACATATAAAGAACATCGATGAACGTGCATGGAGAACCATTCTATTTGGATGGGAAAAGCCACGTGTCACTGATGGTGAAGGTGATACCGTCGACAAGAAAGAAGTAGATCGGACTCCTGAGGAAGTAGCTGCTGCAAGCTTTAAATCCAAATGCATCAACACCCTATGTGGGTATGTTGACTCAAGCTACTACCGAGTTATCAAGAAATGTGAATTAGCAAAGGATGCATGGGACGCACTCCAACGGGTGTGTGAAGGGAACCAGAGCGTGAAGAGATCAAGACTAAGAATGATGACATCTACCTTTGAGGCAATGAGGATGGATGAAAAGGAGTCCATCATGGACTACGCCATGAGACTCTCAGATATTGAAAACGAGTGTGCAGGGCTTGGTGAAGCAGTAACAAACTCACGTCATATGGGAAAACTGATGAGATCCATTACAAAGAAATACAGCATTAAGGTGGTTGCCATAGAAGAATCCAAGGGCACTGATGACATAAAGTTCAACGCTTTAGTTGGCTCTCTCAAGACATTCGAGATGGAACACCTTGGTTTCAACTCAAAAGAGAAGAACGTTGCTCTCTCCTCCGATATTAACTCTGACAACAATGAAGATGATGAGGAGTTTGATCTGAAAGGGGTTCTGAAAAAGATGGAATCCACCACTCTGGAGGGAGAAGAAGTATCCTATGTGACCCAACGGTTTAATAACTACCTAAAGAAGAAGAACAACATTGGAGGATCAAGTACAAAGACTAAACCACAGGTGCCTACACCAAAGTTCACAGGGCACACTCTCTCCATATCCCATTCTTCGCCTTCGGTACCCAATGCGTCCAGCTCCCGAAACCACTCAGTGAAGTTCAATGTCATGAATTTAAGGGTTGGGGACATTACAAGAATGAGTGTGCTAACACTCTCAGAAAAAAGAGCATGGTTGCTACATATACACTGAGGATGTCAACGATTCGACTCGCCTGAACCTGTTCCATATTTATTTACTAATGTTGTGTGGGACGTCGATATCCATGTTGATAACATCGAAACCAACATCGTATGCCTGAATGTAAAGGCTGCTGATTATCTTAAAGAGTACGAGCAGCTGAGTATTGAACATAAGCAACTATTTGTTAGTTGGGGAAAACAGGTACTCAATGTCAAGGATCTTATGAAAGAGGTGGACAAGCTAACCAAGGAAAAGAATGAACAACTTGATATAATTGCCCGATTGGAGTCGTCGCTCACCAAAAAGGATGCCGAGCTAGAACTAGTGAAAACTGAGCTAAAGAAGGTTCAAGGAACCATCACGAATCTCAAAAAAGGCAAGGCAAAGCTTGACGAAATTCTGGAGATGAGCTTTTCAGAAACTTCAAAGCATGGAATTGGGTACAAACCAAATCAGCCCACACAAGCCTCAAATCAAGAACAGAAACCGATCAAACGTCACAAGAAGAGAAGAAGACAGTTTTTTTGTCATCACTATGGTGAACCAGGTCACATTCGACCTTTCTGCTGGAAGATGGTTGGCGAAAGAAGACATTTTCAGAGAACCAGGGTGTCTGCTGAATCCAATGTTGGTTTCCTGAAAACCAACACCAAGACCAACACCAGGTTCAAACAGGTTTGGGTCAAGAAAAATAATATCAAGTGAAATATGATTTGTACCTCCCTGAAATCCCACATCCCTGGATCCTAGTACTTCGACAGTGGATGCTCCAAGCACATGACCGGTTCAGAAGATCTACTTTCCAATATTGTCAGATTTCGAGGTGGAAAATTAAAATATGGTGGAGGTGCAAATGGCCAAATTATTGGGCAAGGGACTTTTGATGTTCCAGGCATTGTAAAGCTAGAAAACGTATTGCTGGTAGAAAGACTTACTGCAAACTTGATAAGTATAAGTCAACTTTGCGACGGCGGCTTCAGTGTCAAATTCAATCATGAAAAATGTGAATTCTATGAGGAGAATGGTGCCTGCATCCTCACTGGTCAGAGGACTTCAGATAATTGCTATCAAATCAATAGTGATTCTCTTTGCAAATTGTCTCAATTAAGTGATGCTGCGGTGTGGCATCAAAAACTTGGGCATGTCAACTACAAGATGATGGACAAGTTAGCCAAAGAGGAAGCTGTGAATGGGCTTCCTAAGCTCAACACCAAGATCATCCCTATTTGCGAGGCGTGCCAGAAAGGAAAGCAGGTCAGAGTGCCACATCCAATAGTGTAGAGTCTCATTACATCATCTTGCTTCGAACTCCTACATATGGACCTTATGGGACCACTTGAAGTCGAGAGACTTGGTGGTAAAAGGTACGTTTTAGTCATTGTAGATGATTTTTCTCATTTTACATGGGTAGAGTTTTTAAAAGAAAAAATTGAGACTTTTGAAGCATTTAAGAAACTTGCAAAGAGACTGTGTGTGAGATTTGGTGTGAATATTGGTAGGATTAGAACTGGTCATGGAAAAGAGTTTGAGAATACATCCTTCTCAAAATACTATTCTACAGAAGGTATAAGTCACAAGTTTTCTTCACCGATCACTCCCCAACATAATGGCATACCTGAACGTAAAAATAGGTCTCTTGCTGAGATGACTAGAATTATACTCATTTCTAATGGAATTGCAAAACGTTTTTGGCTGAAGCTATGAATACTGCATGTCATATAATAAATAGGGTTTACTTTAGACCAGGGTCATGTGTCACACCCTATGAATTACTGTTGGGTAAGAAACCGAACTTGAGTTATTTTTATGTTTTTGATGTATTTGCTATGTGATCAATGATAGAAATCATCTAGCTAAACTGGACTCAAAAAGTGACAAATGCATCTTCATGGGTTATTCCCAAAATAGTCATGCATATAGGTTGTTTAATCTTAGAATACGTAGCATGTTTGAGTCAGTTAATGTCAAGTTCGATGATTTGACGAGTGGAGTTAAACCTACTGAGGATAATGATCTGGTCTATGATCAGAATCCTCAAGATAATGTCATGGTTTCTGTAGATGATAGTGCAGGTATTGAAAACAGAGATGCGGGTGCTGAAATCAGAGGAACTAGTGATGTTGGTATCGGTGTTGGTTCTGGAAACACAACATCAACTCAAGCTGCCGCAGAATCAGATTCTGAACCAGAAGAGGAAGATCCCGTTGACCCCATTGATATACATCAGAGAGGGATATTCCATCCAGAGTTCAGAAGAGCCATCCCACGGGCCAAAGCATCGGAGACTTAGTTGAAAGGAGTACAAGAAAGCGCTAGATAAATTTCAAAGAAATGGTTAGGTACATCTGTCTACTAACTGTTCTAAAATTCGAGAGTCTTTGTACCTTTCTAAAATAGAGCCCAAACGTGGGGAGGATGCACTCAAGGATGTCTAGATAAAAGCAATGCAAGAGGAGTTGGACCAATTTGCCAAAAATGATGTTTGGAATTTAGTTCCTCGTCCAAGAAACTCTCACGTGACTGGAACAAAGTGGATCTTCAAGAACAAAACAGATGAGGCAGGCAACATTGTGAGGAACAAAGCTCATTTGGTTGCACAAGGGTATACTCAAAATGAAGGCATCGACTTTAATGAGATATTTTCCCCTGTTGCTCGCATTGAGTCGGTAAGACTTTTACTTGTTGTTGCTTGTCGTATGAGAATATATCTGCACCAAATGGACATAAAGAGTGCTTTTCTAAATGGAGTTTTAAGTGAAGAAGTGTATGTTGAGTTATCTAAAGAATTTGTAGATCCCCAAAAATCAAACTTTGTTTTAAAACTGAAAAAAAAAACTTTATATGGTTTAAAACAAGCTCCTTGAGCTTGGAATGAGAGGTTGACTCAACACTTGCTCCTTTTAAATTTTAGACGAGGGGAGTTGACAAAACTTTACTTCTCCTTAGATCAAATAAGCACATCTTGATTGTCCATATTTATGTAGATGATATTATTTTTGGATCTACTAATGAGCAGATGATAAAGGAGTTTATAACTCGAATGTCCGACACATTTGAGATGAGCATGGAAGGTAATCTCTCTTACTTTCTTGGTTTGCAAATCAAACAGCTGGATGATGGTATTTTCCTTTCTCAGTCCAAATATACTAAGAATCTGGTTAAGAAATTCGGGTTAGAAAGTGAAACGCATAAGAAAACACCACTAGGCAAGACTGTGAAACTGTCGAGAGATGATGTTGGTAATGGTGTTGATAACACCATGTATAGAAGCATGATATGGAGTCTTTTGTATTTGACAGCACGTAGACCAGATATTATGTATAGTGTGTGTCTGTGTGCTAGATATCAGTCAAATCCGAAAGAGTCACACTTAAAAGCTGTTAAAAGAATCATAAGATACATTGCTGGTACTACTGAATTAGGTGTTTGGTATTCTAAAGAAACTGGTACTGAACTTGTGGGTTATACTGATTCGGACTGAGTTGGGGATGTTGTGGATAGAAAAAGTACTACAGGGGGTTATTTTTTTCTTGGGTAATAATCTAATCTCATGGTATAGCAAAAAACAAAATTGCATTTCTCTTTCTATAGCTGAAGCCGGGTATATTGTAGTTGGAAGTGCTTGTACACAATTGTTGTGGATGAACCAAATGATTGAGGACTACGGTCTACACAGTAGAATATTGACGGTGCCTTGTGATAATTCCAGTGCCATTGATATCTCAAAAAATCCAGTCCAGCATTCTCAAATCAAACACATTGACATAAGGTACCACTTTATTCGAGACTTGGTTGAGAGGAAGATAGTTAGCCTTGAGCATATAGGAACAGACAATCAGCTTGCTGACATCTTCACAAAGGCATTAGATTTAGAGACCTTTTCTCGTTTGAGAAGAGATCTCGGTATGTGCATTGTTTAAGTCAATGTTGGTTTTGATGTTGTGACACCCCAAACTGACTTCAGTCACAACATCTGTATACTTTTGCATGCATTTTTATTTTCCTTTGATACATGATCTAAATGCATTGAGTCTGGTTAAAAGGGCAATATGGTCTTGTGTTGTAATAAAAGTGATGACAAAAAGACTAACCTCTTCAATTAGGTGATTGTGGAACTTGCCTGCAGAAACTGGTTTTCTCCCAGGTCCAAAAACAAGAGGTGTTAACAGCAATTGCTGAAGATAAGCTATTTCTCTTCAAGTCCCTAAAAGGATGAAGAAAATATGGATACAAATTGATCGAATCTTTACATTTCACCTCCTTGAGTGATTTTGACGTTGTCATTAACTTGGGTTAAGGGGTATGTTTCCATGTACTTCACCTGAAGCAATGTTGGTTATAATATCATCAGTCATGAAAAGCAACACGGATCAAGTTACTTAAACCATAATGTGAATATTTTTTTACCTTTTAGGTCATCTTTTTAGGACATTCATACTTTGAGAAGATGACTTCTTGTTATGCGTATTGTTGCTTGTGTTTGTGTCTATATTGAATTCTCTTAATTGTGTTTTGAATCTTTCTAACCAAGTGTTTCAGTGGAGTTATAATCGGACGGTTGGACAGGTAATAACGAGGTTAATTTGGAGAGTGAAAATTCATCTTGCACAAGATTAACTCTACTTTGGTGATGGTTCAATTAACTCAGCTCTATAATTCGGTTGATTTTGTAGTAGAGTCGTGCAATTTTTAATTTCAAAAATTAATGAGATAATGGTTAAGTGGTTAGGGGTCATTTATCCTTACATTAAGGGGGGGGGTGGACTGGTGTTTGTTTTAGGAAGGAAAGATAATCAGTTTTGGGCCTCAAATCCGCTGGAAAGTAAATTAGGGTTATTTCCTTTTATTTTTCACTTTTCTCTCTCCTTGGCAACGATCACTTTTTGGCAGGCTTAAAAACCTGATTTTCTTACCGTTTGCCCCACTTTTCCATAAACCCTCTGAAATTAAACTCTCCATCTCTCACAAAATTCTCCGCTTGTTTCGATTTTGCTGTTGCTTTTGTGTTTTGTTGAAATTCTCAGGATGTCAAACCCGTATTCTCCATCAAATGTCCCTGAGTTACCGGCAGGCATGGTCGTGCCAGCGAACAGGTCCTTGTGTATTTTCCAAGAATTGGAGGCCTAGACATTCGCGCCGAAATAGGTGTGGTTCCTCTTAAAACCCACCACCGATTACAATATCTCCGATTCCCTCGCCGCCATGAGATGTTGTACCGGCTCCTGCACCGCTTGATTCCGTTCCTGAAGCAGGGGTGTTTCCAGGGAAGCCCGGGAACGAGACAGACGATGACAATCCACCTGATTTGTCATTTGTCCCTGACACGTTTGGGCCGGTTGGGAACCCTACCCTGAAGAGATCCCGGAGGTTGCGCAATATTCTTCCCGGCGTGGTGCCGTCGGCCGTTCTGAAGACCCACGCTGGCCCAAGGTGTAATGTGCCGATTGAGCACATGAACCTTGCTGAGAATGTCACTGATTCGAACTTTTGTGTACCTACTTATAAATATTTGTCAAATTTTTAAAAGCTCGCCCACAAGAGAACGGGATCGCGTGTAGGTTGGTAAGTTGAATCGAATCGTCTCTCAAGAAAAAATAGGCTCGCAAGTTCCTTTTGTGTTTGTTGTTCAAGAATAAGAAAATAAATAAAAATAAACACAAGAAAGAGGTTTTGTTTGAATTATTTTAAAAACTAGAATTTAATTAAAACTAAGGATTAATTAAACTACGATCTAATTATTTAAATCTAAGATTATTTAAACTAAGAACTATTTAATCTAAATTATCTAAATCTAAGATTAATTTACCTAAGAGAAATTGGATCGAAAATTATTTATTCTAAGAGAAAATTAATTAATTGATTTTTTTAAACAATTAAGAAAACTAGGGTTCTAGAGTTTTGATTCGTCTCCACGATCACTTGGGTATCCCAAATTGATGGTTTTAAATGAATTTAGGCTCTGGTCATTGGTATCAATTAAGAATTTTATTGAACATTTCTTCAACCAAATCCCTAAGCTTCTGATCGTTGGTGTCATTCCATTGTGGCTCATCGTCAAATGGTACTATGCATTCATTCTACAAATGTCCTCGGCCTCCACAACGATCACAAACTACATTGGGTACGTAGAACTTACACATAAATTTATTGTATATTTCATCCCATGTTTGCAAGGAATCAGGCTCTTGCCTCCGTAACCATTCCTTTGCTTGATCTATTAGTGCATAACGAAAGAATCGCATCTTGACTTGACTCCACGGAAGGTTGAGACGAGTGAAGGTTCGGGTGATAGACTCGTACTCTCGGATGAACTTGAATGGATCCTCGCCCGATTGTCCACTAAAAATCGGGAGTTGTTCTATGTAGAAATCATCAAGATCATAATCCCGCATCTTGGAGCTTGGTTGATAGTCACGCCAATTGGGTGCACCGTTGTCATATGATGGATACCCTCGATAGTGAGGCATTTTTTTTTAAATAGTTTTTTTTAAATAAATATTTAATACTTTTAAATTAAAAATAATATTTTCGAAATTATTATTTTTCTTTTTTTTTAATTTTTTTGAGTTTCGATAAAAAATAAATATTTTTAAATTAAAATTAATATTTTCGATTTTTTTATTTAATTTTTGATTTTTTTATTTTTTTCGAAAAATAAATGTTTTTAAATTAAAAATAATATTTTTGATTTTTTTTTAAAAAGAAGAAAAAATTTACATAAATCTTGGATTTTTGTTGTAAACGAACCTTGCAAACACAACGCTCAACACACAAGATTAAACGCATCAGAGGAAAATAATAAAAACAAATAAAATGAAAAGTCACAAATAAATATTAAAGATAAACGAAACGAAAATAAAAACACAAATAAGGATAACGAAGAGCAAACACAAAATTCACAACCTTTAGTTTTCCCCGGCAACGGCGCCAAAATTTTGATTCGAACTTTTGTGTACCTACTTATAAATAATTTTCAAATTTTTAAAAGTTTGCCCGCAAGAGAACGGGATCGCGTGTAGGTTGGTAAGTTGAATCGAATCGTCTCTAAAGAAATACTAGGCTCGCAAGTTCCTTTTGTGTTTGTTGTTCAAAAATAAGAAAATAAATAAAAATAAACACAAGAACGTGGTGAATTGTTTTAAGAACTAGAGTTTAATTAAAACTAAGGATTAATTAAACTACGATCTACTTAATTAAATTTAAGATTATTTAAACTAAGAACTAATTATCTAAATTATCTAAATCTAAGATTAATTTACCTAAGAGAAATTGGATCTAGAAATTATTTATTCTAAGAGAAAATTAATTAATTGATTTTTTTAAACAATTAAGAAAACTAGGGTTCTAGAGCTTTGATTCGTCTCCACGATCACTTGGATATCCCCAATTGATGGTTCTAAACGAATTTAGGCTCTAGTCCCATTAGATCTAGCCAAAAACAATCAGCAAATTCAACATCTCAAGCTCAACACAATCACAAGAACGTTTCGTCATGGAAATAATAATTATTAGTTAAACTAATTAAATTAAAGAGCATGGGAAAATAAATACTTACTAATTAACTAAGAAGAACCGCAGCGTTTTGGTATCGAGGTCTTGAATCTAAGCTATCTAATCTACCTAAGAACTAATCTAAACTAATCTAAAATTAGGAATTGAAAATTAAGAATTATAAAGGGAAACTAAAAAAAACAACTCGGCACTCGTCGAGGTTGTCAGCCCCTAAGAGCCCTTAGAAACCCTAGAAAAAGTAAAAAGTAGAAAAAGTGACCTAAACTATGCTAAAGTATGCTTGAAATCCGAATTATGGGGGTATTTATAGTTGTGGGATGATTTTGGGCCGAAATCAGGCTTTTATGTCGGTTCTGGGCCCTTTTAACGGAAGCGTTAATGGTAAGGTAGCGGTAATAACCGTTATAGAAAGCTACCATTAGTTCTTCAATTCAGTGCCTCTGTCCTTCAAGGATACTATAACAGTTCCAGCAGAATAACCGTTATAGAAAACTGGCAGCTTCAAATTCTTGCTACTTTTTCGCCGGAAAGCTCGATTTTTACCTCTCAATTATCATAATCATCTCTAACGTGCTGAATTCTTCCAGTTACTTAGTTATAAAGTGAAAAATCACAAATAATCACTTATTTGCATCAATCTAAATCAAAACATGGTAAAATAAACTAGAAATACAAATATACGAATTTAAACTTAATCTATCCAAATTATACCAAAAATAATAAGAAAAATAAACCAAAACACCTACTAAAATCAATACAAATTAATGTTAATCAGTCACCGTGATGTCGGACCCTGATGATGATGACTATGGTCCTGCCGCTCCGGTTGTGGCGTCGGTGCCCCCTTCCGCTTTGGGCCTGACAAAGAAGAAGATGCCTCGCCGCAAGCAGACTGGCAAGCTGGCCGACAAGAAAAATCCTCCAGCATCAGTCAAGGTTTCACCAGGTTCTACTGAAACGGATTATTCTTCTCCTCCTTATACTATTTTGGATTTCTTCTCTGGAGAGGTGACAAGTTCCTTCAGACCGGTTGCTGATAATCCTCCTCCGTCTCCTATTCATGATGTTCAACCCGAGTTTGATCCTGATCTGTTCGAGCACTCTCCTGATTCTTCTTTTGATATGACCATTCGTGACTTCGTGTCTGCATTGAAGGTTGAAAGGAGGAAATCCAATGCTGCTAAGAAGGGAAATGTTGGTTCTCATGTTGCTTCCCCCATACCAGCATCCCCTCAAACCTAGTCTGCTTCGTCCTCCAATTCTGCCTATGCTGATATTGCTTCTACTAATCCTGAATCGACTCCATCTGACACCTCTACTCACTCCCATTCCTCCTCTGGCACTCCCTCTCGGACCATTGAGCTTGAAGACATGGAGCCGTTTTCCGAAAAGTTTCTGACTACTGAAGCCGAGGTATTATCTTTCGAGTACCAAACCCGGCATATGCTTGCTGAGCGCCGAGTTCCAATTGAGGTGTTTGAGAAGCAGAATCTGATTGCCTTCTTTCAACATAAAGGTATGTACTCCACTGTCTCCACTGTGGGAATTATTCTTGGCAATAACTCTTATTTAGTTGTTTGTCTTTCTTGGACACAAAATAAATTAGGACTCTAGATTTTGTTTTCTAGTTTTTATATAGGACTTTATTTAGTTTCCTATATTGTGTTTAGGATTTATTTTACTTGTTTACCAAGTTTAGAATTATAGGATTGTCTATTTAAGATAAGAGAATACTAAGACTTGGACAACTTTTTAGACGCAAAACGCAAAGAAGAATACAAGCAAGATAACTACTTGGAACCACTTTTCAAGATCAAGGTCTTCGGAATTGCATGACCAACGGATGAAATCTTTCATCTAGGCGACAAGTATTTAGTATCACATGTTTGATACTTTAGTTTTCATATATTACTTCTTATCTTTTTGTATTGATCGTGAATAAAGAAAGTAATATAGTTTTCGGGTTTGTACACCCAAGTTCACAAGTACTTTTACTTGTGAACTGAATTTAAATTGCTGTGTTCTTGAGTTTAAATTTCCGTTGCATATGTTTAGTTAAACTCTGGTTGATGTTGGTTTCAGTGTTGGTTAACATCAAAAATAACATCGTACACTGATACTTATTTTCAAAACCATAAACCTACAAATTTACAGGTTTCTTCTACACAATCGGATAATCAATTCTTCGAAAAGTGATCTCCCCAAACTGTCTAATTTGTTGAGGATGATATCAAGAGGGGCCACCAAGTTTGTGGGTTTGGTAAGTGAGTTAGGACTAACGTAGGATTGGGCCCATCAGTCTCATTTAGGCCAATCACTGATAATCTCCTCCTTTATACAAATACCGGTTCAAAAGTAGACTCGGGATCTAAATAGGAGTCATCATCACCAAGGAGCCCCTTCTGGTTCCTGTGCACTCAAACATAAAGGTAGTACGAAACAAAATGTAATATCTTGTTGAGGGCCTGGAATTATTAGTTCAGTTGTTGGGTAGATTTCTGAGCACTAATCCTAAAATCAAGGTCAATAAGTATTTGTGTACGCAACTCATGCCCTGCAAAAATTCAACAACAAGCGAGATTTCGACGTACGAATAAATACCTAATAATTATTTTTATTTAAAATATTAATGAAAGGCTATTCCCCAAAAAAATTACCTCGCCCCTTACTTTTCATTATGATGGAATAAATCACAAGTTAAATTTTAAGTTGTGCAAACAAACACCATAAAATATATTTTCCAACTAAAGCTAAAAAAGACTTTATGTTGAAAGACTTTATGTTGATTTTTATTTAGAAGATTCAGTGAGCCATTATCAAATAATGATTCATAATAGAAGAGAGACCAATTTAAGTAGTACGTGTTTCGTCTACATTCATAGCGATTTTTTGATTATGTGGATCAGTTAGATATTTAAATTATAAATTTTGTTTTAATTTGTGTACAAATTTATGGGCCTCTAGGCCTTTGCGACTGTTTTTTTACTTAATATTTGTCATAATAAATTGCAGGTTTATTCTAAGACGTTCATTTTGATGCTGGAAAAAAGAGTTATATAGATATGCTTACATAACTACCCCTGAAATCCACTAATCTTTTGAGATTATAAATAACTAGTTTGAATATCTGAGTTTACGCGGGCATATAAAATATATATAATAACGTAAAATTTATTACATTCAAAAATTGTTTAATTTTACGGGTAATTATTACAAAACCATCATTGGAGGGGGTAGCCTTTATTACAAAAATATCAAGTCATGTTTCAAATTAAAAATATTCTTTTGACATTTTTTTTCTTTTACCAATTGCACTTTATTAGATAACTCAGTGAACAATTGATCCTCACATCATTAAATTTGACAAGTAATTGAAATTTGGCATTTTCAGAACTCTTGCTCATCTAAACTGGTCATGAATGACCACGACAATTTCGAAGATCAAAATACACAGGGAGAGATTCATTAAAAAAATGTCAAAAAGCATTTGGAACGGGCTAAAATAGATGAAATTTTTTGAAAAAAGATATTATTTAAATGTATTCCAAACGAAAATGAATAAAATATTTGTCAAATTTATTTTAATACATATAGATGACTTGTACAATCTAAATGTCCGATTCAAATTTCAGATACATGATTAAAATAAAAGGCTTACAAAATATTAAACATTGATACTTGGAATAAACTAACCAAGTTGTTTGCAGTGGAGTATGTTGGGATAAATTGCTTATTCCTTGGTTGAGAAAACTTCTAATTGTTTAAAAGAAATGATATTTTATAAATATAATTATTTAAAAAATAATATTATCCATGAAAGATTGAAATGATATTGTAATTGGATACAATAAAAAATAAAAGAGAGATCTTTAATTAAACATACCAAGTTGTATATATTAGAGTATGTTATACAAATTCTCTTATTTGCAAGTTGGAGTTGAAGGTTGATATTCATTTGATATAGAGAGTTGTTTAATCAAAAATATAATTAATCATTTACTTTCAAGTTATGAGCTTTAATTAAAATAAAAGAAAACATTGCTGAAACTCTTCATGACTACTTGTTGATGAAAATGTGGGTTAAGTGGTAGGCATGATAGGTGAAGTATTGTGAACTATATATGATCATTTAATGTTTGAATCTTGTACATAATCTATGTTTGATAATTAAATAAATTGATTGAGAATTTACAAAAAAAAAAATAACAAAAATTGATATTAATAGTAGATTCGGAAATTATTGTAATCATTGGGAAATAAGAAATATTGTAGTCATTTTTGCGGTACTTCTTATTACACTCCACCCAAGCTAGAAATATTGATTCATTTCTATCTTCTACAATAACTCGATCAATTGTGTCATCATCATTATAAATGACTGGTTGCTCATCTAGAATGTGGAAACTTAGTCTTTGTACTAATAGATTCCCATAATGGATATCAAAGATGGTAAAACCAAGAGTATTTGATTTATATCTCTCAATTCTATTTCTCGCCTTCACTAATTCATCGGCTCGGGTTTTAGAATAATAATGTGGTGTCACGTTTTTTTTTTTAATTTATTTTGTGAAAACTTTAATTTTGTATCTCTAGTTAAAATATAATAACAATTTATATCAAATTAAAATATTTCTAATTGAAATTACAAAAGTGTATAAAAATATAATGATGTTAAAAATAATACATATGATTTCAATAATAAAAAATAGCAATACCGCATACCAAAATTAAAATGAATAAAAATGAATTTGATTACAAAAATATCTCTTGTTTAAATTTAAGTTAATTAATAAATCATATGAAATAAAAAAATATTAATAAATCATAACAAATAATACATACTTGATTTCAATATAAAAAAATTAATGATATTGCATGCCAAAATTAAACTCAAATCGGTTTTGAAATACAAAACCTCGTCATTCTTATCAAATTCATAAGTTATTTTATTCGGATTTTTTAATACTTATTCTTTTATTAATTTAATATTATGCGTTAACTAATATTATCAGCTTTATAGCACAAGTACTAACTTATATTTTAGATATTTTGATTAGATTTTTAACTTGGGCTTAGACAATATATACTATAAATAAGATAATCAATTGTGTTCTTTAATTAAAAAATGTGAGAAGAAATAATGGAGATTTCAAATACAGTTGTATTTCTCAAAAAAATAAGGATATTTCAATGGAAGGTGTATATTAATGGAGGAGAGAAAAAAAAATAAAAAAGATATAACTGAGTCATATTTAGAGATCCATTTATACACATTTTAAAATTTTTAAATATATCTATGAAGTAGACTCATTGGATCCACACACACACACAAATATATATATATATATATATATATATATATATATATATATATATATATATATATATATATATATATATATATATATATATCAATTTAAATTGATTGTTAGTTATATATATCAAGTCATATACATCCAAAATTATATCCATCTGGTATGTGAATTATTAATGATCAATTTAATTTGATTTGTTAGTTATATATATTCAAGTCATATATATCCGGAATTATAATTCCAATTTGTCTGGTATGTGAATTATTAATGATCAATTTAATTTGATTGTTAGTTATAATATATCAAAGTCAATATACATCCAAAATTATATCCAAATTTTAAATAGTTAATTTTGACTTACATTTTGGTACTAATTATTCATAT
>BMAC01000095.1:733511-805442 GCA_014905375.1 Phtheirospermum japonicum | reverse complement strand
ATATGAATAATTAGTACCAAAATGTAAGTCAAAATTAACTATTTAAAATTTGGATATAATTTTGGATGTATATTGACTTTGATATATTATAACTAACAATCAAATTAAATTGATCATTAATAATTCACATACCAGACAAATTGGAATTATAATTCCGGATATATATGACTTGAATATATATAACTAACAAATCAAATTAAATTGATCATTAATAATTCACATACCAGATGGATATAATTTTGGATGTATATGACTTGATATATATAACTAACAATCAATTTAAATTGATCATTAATAATACACATACCATACTTTACAAAGCGGCAAGGTTGACCAAATTGAATATCATATCAGTTTGAGATTATAATAATTAATTTTAAAATTTTATTTATTTTAGATTAGATTTATTATAAACTTACATGCAAGAAAGTCATGATAGAATAGATAAAATCTATTTATTAATATACACAAATATATTTTATGTAATTACAATTACAAGCAATATATAACTAAAAGTTAAATTAAATTGATCATTAATAATTGACATACCATAATTCACATACCAGACAAATTAATAAAATTCATATTAATTTTATACTACCCATGGTCGAATTCCATACTACCCATATTTTCAAATAAAATTCATATTAGTTTTATACTACACATGGTCGAATTCCATACTACTCATGTTTTCAAATAAGATTTAGGGTCAATTCCTATATAAACCATTAATGAAATATTTCTTTCGAAATAGTTAATTGAAATCTCGAACTTCCCACTTAATTCAAAATATAATTTCAAGTTTTCTTTTCTTTTTCCTTTCAAGTTAATCCATCCAAAATTCATACTATTGTGTATTAATTTCATACTAATCACCAATCTTGGATAATTATAACTCAATACTACATAAAAAAATTGCATACTACATTTATTACATTGAGAAATTAATTTCATACTACTCGTCAATCTTGGACAATCATAATTCTATACTACAGTAAAAAGAAATTATACTACATTTTGAAATTATATACTACATTGAGAAATTAATTTCATATTAATTTCATACTACTCACCAACCTTGGATAATCATAATCTAGATTACATCAAAAGAAATCATACTACATTTAGAAATTATATACTATATCGAGAAATTATATACTACATTGAGAAATTAATTTTATACTACCTATCAATTTTGAACAATCATAATTCTATACTACATAAAAAAAATCATAGATAAGTACCAAAAATATAAACCATAATCTCTCAAAAAATGAAAAAAAAAAAAAAAAAAAGGAAAAACAAAACAAAACAGAAAGCATGTGGCTAGATGGTTTGGGCTCTATTTACAATATAAAAAAAATCGAGATTCACTATACTCATAACCAAAGATAAAATCTTTAGATATTATTTTGTTTAATTACACCACCCTACTGATCTAGAGTATATTTTAGAGAATAAAATGAGAAACACCAATAGCCTGGCCTGTCTCGCCGCTTCTCTCCATCTTAGTACTTGCAGTAGTGAAGGTAAGAGACGCCACCACACTTCACGTCAAATTCCGATTTAGACCCATGTAGCCTCACTCGTCAGAGTTCAATTTCTAGATAGCTCAGTTTACCCAAATCTATATTTCAGCTCGTATAGTTTTGAGATTACATCGGCATTTGATTTTGGATTGAGAAATTGAGATTTTGGTTATTGATGTTAGATTTGAGGCTTTCATCCATTTATTATGGGAATTTAATGGGATTGTCATTTGTGAGTGAGTGTGGACCGTGTAATGAGGGGGTGCTGACAGAGAAAATGAAGGGAAAAAAAAAGAAAGGGAAAGAGTAAAGGGATGATTAAGGTGGATCATATTAATGATATATATATATCAGTTTTTTTTTTTTGTTGTTGTTGTTGCAAGGGGTATTATAGATATTTTAGGTATAATTTGTGATTTAATAGGATAGACAAGATTTAATGGGAAAAAAATAATCTTGTTGTATTATATGGGAATTTATGTTTAGCATAATGTATTATATGGGAATTATCCCAAAGTAAAAAACTATTTTAAATTAGAGAAATTGAAGAGATTGACAAAATTGGCCAAAATCCAAACAAACAAATCAAAATCCACCACCACCACCGCCCCAAAAAAAGAAGGTAAATCCCCTATCAACAAAATTTTGAATTAAAGAATAAAACCATATTCACAAAGAAATACTCCAATGTCCCTTGGTTCAAATTCTCAACCGGCGGCCAATTCGATTCATCATCCCTCGTGCTGAATTTATGCACCAGCGTCACCAGTAGAGTGCTCGTGCAACTCCCTGCCGAGATCGACAGCCAGAAAAGCGCCATCGCCGTGCTCCGCATACTCTCCGGCACCTAGTCGTACTGGAACTTCAGATGCCGATCAACATGAAAGTCTCAACTATGCCTAATGAATATTTTTTGAAGACTATTTCAGATCTTGAAACTAAAAGAGTTTTGAACAAAATAAGAATAGGATCATTTTCAATTGAAGTTTTTGAAAGAATTTTTTCAGATCTTTTTTTTTTAACCAAGAAAATTAAATTCCCACAAAATTATAGAACTCAAATAAATTGAAAAGCAATCTTCATGAAACTCGGCATAAAAACAAATCATAAAAGAAAGTTTCATTATTTATTTATTTCTTGTTATGATGAATTCGGTAAACAAATTCCACAAAAGAAAAAAAAAATGAAAAGAAGAAATGAAAGAATAGGGAGGTGACCAATTGAAGAAAAATCCTAGTTTTTCTATTGAATGAACAAATGAAAAAAAAATGTGCTATTTTATATCAAGTGAAAACCCAAAAAATGAAGTTTTTAAAGGGAATTCATAAGAAGATGACACATCATATTTTGAATGTATCAAACAACGACATGTGTAATTAAGAAGAATCACAAATTAATACATCAGTTATGTGTCAACAGAATTAACAAATAAGGCCGATCACTGACTTCGTATTAGATTACAAATACCCACTATTTGAGAGAGCATTTAAACAAATGTCAGGGAACATTATAAATAAGAAGTGAGTTTATATATAGTACTCGCAGGGCTGCTACAATGTTTGATGCCATAATGTAGCCAGCCGCGGAAAGGCATTTGAGAAGATAATACAATACAATACAAGTGGGGACTCCATTTGTTAATGATTTTCTTCAACCTTTAATTACTTTAATGTGCATTGACAAGAAAACAAGGGGCCATATTGTACTTCACTTTTTATAGGCAAAAAAAAAAAAAAAAAAAAAAAAAAAAAAAAAAAAGCAGTGGTTTCAACTTTCAATGATGGTTTGCAATAGGGAAAAGTTGCATATTATTTTACTGCCTTACAAACTTATCATTATTTTGCACGATATTGAATTTTTAGAAAATACATATTTGTTGCCCTTTAACACCTAAACCAATTAAAAGTTAACATGTGTCAGAACTCATAATAGGTTAAAATCAGTTCATGGTAGTTAAATGCAAAAGAGAAATTCCCAAAGTTGCTGCAGAACTCATGGAGGGCAAAAATATAATTATCCATTTGTCTAAAACCCTAGACAAACTGAATGACATGATAAAAAACCCACAAAAATCCATTAAAGGATAGGGGAAAATTTAAAAAAAAAAAAAAAAAAAAAAAAAAAAAGTTTACACTTCAATCAAAGGTGATCAAGCCTCATGAGTTTTGATTCCTTTTCTTTTAATTTCTTGGGGACTAAATACCAAATTTTGAACACTTGATTGATCCCATGTAAATATCAATCTCAATCAAATTATCCTCATTAATATCAGCCAAGAAATCCTTATTATCTGCACACAATTTGCTGCAGCACTTGAGATCATTATACTTGAACAATTTTTCTTGAGAAACAAACTGCCCACTTGGAATGGCTATCTCAATAAGGCTCTCCTCGTCCGAAATCGAGTCATCCGAGCAATCGAGCCTTTGCGATGTATTATATGTCCACTCGATATCGGAAAAATGATCTTCTTCACTTGAAGTTGTTGAAAACTGATCCAAGCTTTCACTTTCTGAACACAACGACAAATCTTGCGGCCCTATCGAGAAGCCCGGCCCATTTTCCTCGCCCGTCGGCTTTTTCATAACGATGTCGCACGAATCAACACCAGATGGAGCATCCGCGATGAAGGTATTTTCGTCCATTTTTTCTTGAGGTGAGAATTTATCGTTTTCGGCTATTGGGGACTCATTTAGGGGCGTGTTTGGCATTTGTTTGGAGATTGTGAATGGAAAAAGAGTTGAAAACAAGATGAAAAGCAGAGATAATGTGATGGGAATTAGGAAAGCTGATGAAAATATTGCAAATAATGCAAATATTGGAATTGCAAGAAAAGATACTACTAGACAGGTTTTTGAGCCCTGGAAAAAACACAGACAACAGGCCATTTTTTCTTTATTTTTATTTTTTCCGGAGAATACAATGATTAACACAATTAATCAGATAGACCTGGCCAAGGTTGTTAAAGAAGAGATATTATGAAAAAAAAAATGGAAAAGTTTAACAAAGTGGACTTAACAGAAAAGTTTGACAGATAAAAGGGAAAGGAAAAAAAAAGGGAGTGTCTAGGAAAATAATATTGAAACAAAGTATAAAAAAGGTCAAACTCAAAAAAGACTATAGATGAAATAAGTGAAGTGTAAAACCATACCAGAAAACTAAGAACTAAACTTAACAGGCTCCAGAAGAGGAAACATGTGTGCATATGAAATTTATCTGAATTTGCAGTGGCTAAGTACTAAAGAGAGAGCAAGAAAATATGAAGAGGACAGGTGTAGATGAACTGGTTTATTGGTATTGCCAAAAAGGGTTCTGTTTTTTATTTTCATTATTTAAATGAAGTGGGTTTTTATATACTCAAACACATGACTAACTACTATATCTGCTTCAAAGACTCACCATTCCCAAGCTCTTTTATCCACTGTTACTCTTAAACTAAGAAAATTAAATAAATATATATATTTAATCAGTGGTCCTCTCTGCAACTGATTCTCTTAAACCTAACAAATAAAAACATGGAAATTAGGGATTGCCATGTGCCAGCCTCTGAGCTCACCAGTCAACTTTCACATGCAATTTTCCCTCCAAAATCCAAATCTCGTGAAGGAAAACAATAAATAAATATAAATATCTAAAGATTGAAGCTTTTTTATCGATTTTTTTCTCTTTAGTGTTAATTCATTCAACCTTTGAGTTTAATTTCAATTGTTAATATGCCGATTTTCTAACAGTATCATATTCGATGGACTTAACAATATGCGGCTTCAAATAATATCAAACTCTTTGAGTTTTCCATTAGTCTTATTCTATGTAAATAAGGCTGAATATCAAGATCATCTGAAGATTTAGTGACGTCTTGTTGAGCATACGGTGCAAGAATAATATATACAGTGCGAGCAAAAGTCGAACATTTGAATTTTTCAGATTTGTTGAACCTATATTTTATAATATTTGGTGACCCTTTGCTGTAAACAAAATTCTAAAAAAAAAAAAGGTTAGATGCAAATGTAATCCAATTAGTGTAATCACAAGTAAATGAGAAAGGGACAACTTTTATGAGTACCTGCTAAGCCATGCACAGTGCACAAAATGGTCCCAAGTTAGCAAGTGGTTTTGTTTTATCATAAACTTTATATAATTAATATTGCATAAACCACCTTTAGAAATCTATTTGGAATGTTTTGGATCAAATTCTACTAAACTATCAATTAATTATTACTATGAGGATCATAAGGGTTTCGAGAATAACGAGGAACAAGATTTACTCTTGAAACTTAATTAATTACCTCTTTTAAAATCAAAATAGCCATAATTCATTCATAGAACACATGAAAAGATGATTATGAAGATTAAATAAGAAACAGAGGAAACTTGGAACAAGGGTATTTATCAGTTATTTTTCCTTTGTAATAATTGGAAGCTATAGCAAAAGAGTAGGTTTATAAATTATAATTTGCAACTCTTTTCTGTGTATTTGTGTGTTTCTCTGTTTTTATTATTATTTTTCTCCTTTCAAAAGTAAGTTTGTACATAGTTTTCTTACTTTTTAAGTTTAAGATAATTTTGATATCATTGAAGTAATATATTCACTATAATCATACAAACACAATTGCTATTTTGGCCCACATTATGATTTATAAGTCACAACCAACACTTTAAACACATCATAATTCAATAATCTCAATATATCCAACATAATTCAAGCATGAAAGTCCATATTTTCAGATGTTAACATGTATGAAATAACATTGCAGAGACAATGAAATGAAAAAAAGATCAAAATACCTCCATTTATTTAGGCATACTATATTACATTACAAAACCGAACAACAATCGTAATCGAACACGAAGCTAATTATAATACAACGATAGTTGTGAAGACCATTATTCATATGTATAAATAATAATCATCGAACCGGTACCTTAATCCAACCATTTGCAAAAGCAATGGCTAAAATAACAAAAGGTGTTGACATACCAAATATTATTATGTAAGGAAGAGGCGTTTTCATCGGATTTTCGCCTTCTCTTTCACCTGCTGTTTGCCAATACCTACATTTACCAAAAGTAAAATAAATACAATAAAACAATATTTAAATAAATTAACCATTTAATCTCCATAAAAATCTCTATAAGCTATTCCAGATGTTATAAGCTCAAGTGAAGATGCAAATTCCTATGTTTGGTTGGTTGGTTGGTTGGTTTTTGGGTTTTTTTTTTTTTTTTTTTTTTTTGGGTTTTTTTTAAATATTTATCCCTTTTGCCCAGTGGCTATAATGTAACTAATTTTAAGCATAAAATAAGAATTAGAGATAAATATTAAAATTACTGTTCAGGCTCTTCCTCTTTGGTGATAAACTTCTTCTTCCCTTCTTTCTTCAGCTCCCCTTCTCCTTCCCCTAATAAAAATTGAAAAACCGAAAAATAATAATAAATAATAATATTGTGGAAAAAAAAAAAAGCAGCCACATTTTCCAACAATTATTATCATTATTTTATTATTTTTTTTGTCAAACCTAAATTCGCAGAAATTCTGAAATCTTGCTTCCTTTTCTTGTTTGTGAAAAGGGCATCTTGGGGTTGAAAAGGGGGAAAAAATGGCATATTTGGTGATTTAAAATTAAACCTGGGGTTGAGCCCAGAAACTAAGCCCATTTCTGCTGCCATTTTTAACTTCAACAAACTTTTTGCTTTCTGTGATTATAAAATAAACAAAAGAATAAGCAAGAATCTGGTGATGGATAAAGATATATCATATGAGAACTCAGGTTTTGATGTGTATGGATGCAAATTGATTTCAAAATTCTGACATGGAGGGATGAGATTATTATTAATTTTGCATATACCTTATCTAAATGTTAGTGGTTGACCACTACAACTTTGTAAGTATCCTCGGCCCAAAAACTGGCCCAACTTTCCTTTGTCCAGGCCCAAGAGGACATGTATTGGAAATTAGGACAACAATTCAACCATGGAGGGGGAAAAAGTAGAGTATATAGAGATAATAAATTTATCGGGCGTACTTTTTATTAATAAATCAAAATCATATTTATAAGGAAATTTCTAATCTATATATATATAATAACAGTGTTGTCTATATGAGGCAATTGTTTTGTCTCCCACCAAAAAAATTTTCTTTTTCAAAGAGAAACTTTTTTTGGCGTAAAGCCATCATTGTTAACTTTTCAACTATTTTGTTTTTTTAATTTAAATATTCCAGCCACCGATGTTGACTTTTCAACACAATTTGAATTCACGTCTTATTTCTGTGTGTGGCCATACGAATTTCGCCTAAATTTTCACTTTTCTATTTGTTATCGTATTTTTCTAATGACTTTAATTTATACCCGCAAGAATATTCGATTGTCATATGTTAATATTTTCAGTTTGTTACAAATATTGTTTGATGCTTTTAATTATGATTCGGAGAATTAAAAAAACTAACCCATATTTTTAACTGAATGAAAAAAAATCGAGGAAAAAAATTAAATAAATAATTTACAGGCCCCAAATAAATAAGAAGAAAATAAAAAAACAAAGCAAGAGAGCAAATTAAATAAATTAATTACAGGCCACAAATAAGGAAGGAGAAGAAAAATAAAGTAGGGAAATAAATTAATATACATGCCCAAAAATATAGAATTTGGCGTTAATCAGGAATGATTTACGTGCCTGCTGTGTGTAAAATTGGTAGTTATTTCAACCCGATTCTCTTGCAAAATTAGAATCCTGTAAAAGGTAAATACAATAAATCAGAATCAGATTGAATTAGATTATTAAAATATCAGATTAAGTTAGATTTTTTAGCTTATTAAAAGATATTTAATATATTTGAAATTTAGTAAATAAAATTTAACTAAAGAGGTCGGCAGTTTCAAGCAACACGGTTTTATTAAATATTGATTAAAAGATATGTAATATGTTTATTAGGTAACAAAGAATTCGGCCATTTTATTTTATTTATTTATTCTTTAGATATGTTTAGGGTCAACTAATCATCAAGGTTTCACGATTAAAAAAATCACATAAAAGATCTACTAAAATATATAAAACAAATCGATTGCTATAATTGAGGGATAGGAAATCTGATTTTTATTCTCGGATGACCGAAATTCCATATTTAAAATTCCTAGGGTTCCACGTAATTCACCCTATAAATACAGGGTTGTATTAACTGCAAGAAATCAATTTCATACTTCCGAATGTGCCTTTGTTTTCTCTCTATTTTCAAAACTTGGGCTGCTAAGATTTTTGGAACAATGCCTCCACTATTCGGACTAACAAAGGAGATCGACCGCACTAATAAGAAGGCTCTAAAGCTTAGAGTTGTTCGGTTGTTTGAGAGATCTGGATACGACGATAAAGATCAAAAATCTTCTATTGAAATTGTATTTCATGATGTGGAGGTAATTACTCGTAAAAATTTTTCTGTGGGATATATATAGGATCAATATACTTGCTCATTATTAATCAATTATGTAGTAGAATTAAGGTAAATCGTATCTAACCACTTATAAGCAGGGAGGACGCATCACCGGGTTGATAAAAAAGATTAATGTGAAATTGTTCGAAAGTCGTATAGTGGAAGGTCGTGTTTATGCGATTAGAAATTATTACGTGGAGAACAATACGGGCAAGTTCCGCACTACCGTGGCTAAATTCAAAATTATTTTCCATGCGAAAACAATCTTAGTTGATGTTAAAGAGGATGATTTTCCCAATTACGTCTATGATTTTCGACCCTTTGCAACACTTATCGACGTCAATAAAATTGACGAGACGATGCTATTTGGTAAGTTTCTTAATATTTTTGAATAGTAACATTAACATTTTAAATTTGGGCATCTCTTAAATAATTTAGTTGAATTTGTTGTTGTAGATGTTATTGGAAAGGTGGCGGAAATCCGTAACCCTCAAGACAAGGAGCTTATGGGAGGACGTCGAACAAGATTAATCGAGGTCATTCTGGAAGACTTGAGGTAATTTTAAAGTTATACAATTGCATAATCAATTATAAATTATTTATTTAGGAGTCAATTGTTTTTTGGTATTTTTTTTGGTATTATAGTGGTCGTCGCTTAAGTTGTACACTTTGGGGTGAATATGTCGACCAAGTTTTGGCTTTCGAGAGTGGATTGTCCGCGGAACCTTCCGTTATGATATTGCAAATGTGTCGCGCAAAGGTTTATAGAGGTAATAATATAATTGTGTTTCTAATTGCAGTTTTTTTTTTTAATTATATTGTTGATCAATATTTCAATTTCATCAACTTATTTTCTTCTATTTTTAAATTCTGTTTAAAATTTCAGCATCATTCTAATTCCAGTTTTTAAATTCAGTTTATCTCATATTTATAGAAACTGTTTTTTAATATGGCTATTAAAATTAAGTTGAGGGTTTGTTTTTGAATTCTGTTTTTACAGTTTTATTTTATGTGAATTATTATTCTGTTTTATATTAATATATTTTAGATTCTATTTAAATCTCAGCATGCGTCCTAATTGCAGTTATTTAATTATGTTTATATCATATTTATAGAAACTATTTTTAATATGGCTACTAAAATTATGTTAAGTGTTTGTTTTTAAATTCTGTTTTTTAACTATGTTTTATGTGAATTATTATTCTATTTTTTTAATTCTGTTCTATTGAAAAATTATTATTCTGTTTTTTTAATTCTGTTTTATTCGAATTATTAATCTGTTTTTATAATTCTATTTTATATTAATAGATTTCAGGTTTTATTTAATCTAAGAAATTTTTTCATTAATTATATTCTATAATTATAGATCCTGTCACTTTATCGAATTCATCTGGGGTGACAAAGTTGATTACTTCCGCTTCGGTGCCGAAAATTATTGACTTTAAAGGAAGGTATGTTTTCTAAATTCTATTCTATTCGTATTTTTCTAAATTTGTGTATTTAATATATTTGAAAATGTGAATTTTATTAAATATAGAATTCTAAAGGGATCGTCTTATCCGACGAAGAGTCTTAGTCGCGGTAGTTTAACACTATCGCAAAGCGAGGTTGACGAGGTTGCCACCGGCAATGTCGTCTTCCATCCGGTAGACTGTGTGTACACCGTTGAAGAGGTACAATTGTTTTCAATTTATGTTGTTCTTATAATTTTTATTTGGTTTTTAATGTTTAGATCTTTAATAGAGCAATATTTCAATGCAGCCATGCACATTTTGGATATGTGCTATCATCAGTTCGTTTATTGATGATTGGTGGTACACGCATGCCCAAAGTGCCATAGAAAACTCGAGGAAGATGAGACTCAATTCAAGTGTGGTGGATGTATGAGACAAATTTCTTCGGGCATGTTTAGGTAATAAATATAACAAATTGAAGTAAAAGACTGACCCAATTGAAAACATATTTAAAAAATTGTCAATATCATCTTTTTTTTTTATATATATACGAAGGTACAAGGTAAGGATTGAAGTGTTGGACTCCACGACTAACGCTTCCCTACTATGTTGGGATCGGGAGGCTGAAAAATTGATTGGAAGGTCATGCCATGACCTTCGATCGAATTTTTAGAGGTAGTGCTTCTTTTTTCAAAAAGATTTTGGCTTAAATGTTTTTGTATTTTCAAAAAATTTAATGGTATTTTTTGGCAATGTAGAATCGCACCGATGAAGATCTACCCGAAGAACTGCTCAAACTCATAAATCAAATGGTACTTTTCAAGGTGAAGGTCAATACTGGCTAAATTCACAATGAGTCGAGCACTTTTTCTGTGGTGCGGTTGATTACCGACCCATCTTTAGTGGCAAAATACAACAAGTGGACTATCGAGGAGGATGTGAGTTATACTACTTATTTGATTGTTAGATTTTCAAAGATAGTGAAGTCTATCAATCTATTAAATTTTTTTTTTTAGGTTTGAAAGTTTTTTGAAAAAATGTTGTTTTTCAACTATTTTTATTTTGTTGAAGGAATCGGACTTTTTGACTTTGATTCAAAGGGAGGAAACTGACAATGGAACGGTAACGTAGTGGATCATTTTAATTTTTAAAAATCAAATACGAAACAGATTTTTAGAAATTACATGCATTGATTGATTTTGAATTGAAACTATTGWACAGGATGCCTGTTCCGAGGACGAGGTTACTACWCCTATTAAAAAGTTCGATGTCGTTGAGCTYGATGGTGATAGTTCAACCGTGAGGAAGCTGATGTTCGATGGTGATGGGGTAGCTTCTACTTCGTCGAAGACATCGAGGGTTCTAACTAAAGATGGAAAATCGGTGCGAAAAGAAGTCCTGGACTTTGAAGTGGGCTGTAATGAATGATGATGGGGTTGATGAGGAAGATGATGAAGATGAACCAAGGATCGGAGGAATTGTGAGGGATGATGAGGAATAGAACATTTCGTTTGAATATTGATTTTGGGATTTTGAATTTATTTGGAGTTGAGTTATAGCATTATATGCTGAGACAATATATATTGAATTTAAATCTGATATTTTTCAGATTTTAAACTACTTAATAAAAATGTTCTATTATTATTAACTTTTGTTTTTTATTTATTACTATCACAAAATACAGATAATAGTCTTTTATGTGAGTGTATTTTTTATCTTCACCTTTTGCACTTATTTTATTATGGAATATTATAAATTAAGGATTAATCTTCGAGGTTAAAAAGAATTGTTGGAGGTTTTATTTGTTTTCACGCGAGAAGAACGACTAATTCATCAGCTACGATATTTCGGAAGGGAGTGTTCCATACATCTATAACARGAATTATTTATGAAKTAAAACATATCATAAGTTAATAAATTGCAGTCAACACAAAACTATCGAATTATTCAGCATGAAATAATTTAATAAAGTACAGATATCAAACTCAAGCTCTGATTATACTAACGAATRATTTATAAAAAGTTAAGTTAAATATAGAGGCATAGCATAATAAAATAAAATACAARAAGTTAACGCACTGTCTATATCATCCAAACGAMGGTAATTGAGTCCACATTTAATTTGTGAACTACGTTAAGTTAAATATAGAGGCATACCTATGTTCTKTTTCAATTATGATAGAAACTTAAATGGATATTTGAACAATTTTGTTTATAAAAATGTTGTTTGAGAAATTTTATTAGAAACTACCGAGTTATTATTACTTAATGTACAAGTATTTAAATAAAAAGGTAGATACGTAAAAGAGTAGTATTTTAAATTTGTAGATATTTTAAACAATAAAAAAATATTCAAGGAAAAAGTATAATTATGTATTAATATTTTGTAAAGATGAATAATGATTAGTATCTTTTAATATCCAATTGTAAAAATTCAAAGCAATAATCTAAAAAAAAATAGTTTCATAATAACTTTATAAAACTATAATAATAGATATAAAAATGTTTTTTTAAATTAAATTTCGTAGCCTCATCAAATTGTTTACATTGAAAAGTTTTCGATAAAAAAATATTTTCTATTTTTGAGAATCCTAATAACTGCAGGTTCTATTTATAAGATAGGGGACTTCTACGGTGCCGTGAAGGTACCATTCCCCACTTAATAAGAACCATTAGATTAAAAGTTTGTTATGGATAATGGTAAGATCAATTGATGTAAATGCAGAGGGGCTGGGAGGTATGGTGCCTTCACGGCACCGTAAACATTTCCTATAAGATAAGTATTATGGTTATCTTATAACTATTAACTATAAAAATATAGATACGTATCTTATTTATTTAAAAAAAGATTTTGTTTTAAATATCTCTCCGCGTGCCTATAAGATTATCTATGACTAACCCTAATATCATAAATTTATGATTATGTAGCCGACAACTCAATCGGGTTTACAGGGTGATTAAAAGAACAAACACGCATACATACATCTGAAAATAAACACATAAATACATCTGAAAACAAACACATAACGGATAATAATACATTCAGAGCAGCGCATTGGTAGACAACATCATGGTGATGAATGCCGAAACCATACGAAAAGGGCACAAACAGACAGAACAATGACAAGTAATTTTTTGTTTATGCTTTAAGTTTAATATCATTATGAATCAGTCGTACCTGTTTTCTGTCAATCCTTTAATCTGCAGTTAGTAAATTACAGAAATTAGTAACATATTTAAATTGTTATTAATATGTTATTAGGTTTTTTGAGAAACTTAAAAGAATCATGTGAATAAAGTTTTTTTACCTGTTTAGCAGCAGTCCTATGAGTTGTGTCTCCTGGGATTGTGTCTTTGCCAGTTTTTCTGAATCTGTGAGGCAGCAATAAACAGTTAGTATTAAATTATCTTTTATTCAGTATATAATCTATTTGTATAATGTTAAGATGGACAATGTGGTACTTATCTTTTTTCCTGCTGTGTTTCTTATCCAGTCTATGTTCCCTTACCTATGTTCTCTTACCTGCATAAAACATCAAACATATACAAATTAATATTGCACTGTAAATATAAAACAGTGGATTATATAGTTTAATGCTCAAATGTTAGTTTTCTAAAAGATATGTCTTTATTCGTGGCGTTGTTACACCTACTTAGACCCTGAACTCCGTTCAGAGGCATTATCGTACTACGATAGGTCATGTCAGGTTTCCAGCCGATAAACTTTGACATATCTTTAAAAAGAAATTCTTATTTGGCTAAGTATGAATTGAATTATATGCAGAAAGTTTATTTGTGTACTTATCTTTGTTCCTGAATATGCTGGGTGCTATTGCTTGCCTCCTCCCATTTCCTGAGTAGCTTTTTCCAATATGAAAGTGAATTATGTTAAACTTCTTTAACTTAAGTAAATACAAAAGCAATGAGACAGCTTTGAACAAAACACACTCAAGAGAAAAATAATAACTTTGTAGACATACTAAAACAGAATACCAAAGTTTACTATTTGCTGACCATAAATTGTTTTAAAACATTACATTGCTTTATAATTGTTACATAAAAAATCCTACCATGTAGATGAGCAGCATGAATAACAATGTATTAGAAAACACTCTATATAAATCAACAAGCAATCATCATTGTTTAATGGTTTAAAACTTATCAATAGTGTACTGCTCAGCCAATCATTGAAGAAAAAACACCAAACATTAGCAATCATACTCAAACAGAATAAAAAAGTTTACTAATGAGCTGAACATAAATTGTTTGGTATAATACATTGTTTTATAAAAACAACTCATATATCAACATATTACAAATTAGGGTTTCAGTGGTTGTATAAAAATTCCTTCATGCATAAACAACCCATATATTTGTACATCATGCATAATACTATAAGATAACACACTACATATAACTTGAGAAGCATGAGACAAAGWTTAAAAGTAAAAGATTTCTCATAAGTGTTTTGCTCAGTTACATGGTAAAAGAAAAAATAACATCAATAGTTTTATACAATATTGAACATGCAACTACAGTAAATAAGAAGACATTTAATTGCAGTAAACAAGGGGCAGTCACACATATTCTTATTAACAGAGCAAATTTCTAGGTTGCTTCATAATTTATTCTGTTCATTGCTTAAGCTAATCAAACAGCAAGCAGACAAAGACTCATATCTGCACATTTTAAAATAAAAACAAACCATACAGATAATTGTACATTCAGCATCCTGACATTTCATTTATTCTTTATTTAATTCTTTATTTAATTTAAAAAATGATAATTTGATGAAAATGATTATTGCAGTAGCAATTTTTAAATAAACAAAAATGTATTGTATGAAAATGTTTTGCATGCGTTTGTTTTTTATTTATTTAATTTGTATATCAGTCAAGATTTTCATACATAAGTGCATGTAAATGAAATCAGGTTTTAAATTGATGATTTTACCTGTGTAAGATGGAAATTTGTTTGGATCCTTCTTTATATTTTTTGGGCGCATCCTTTAAGACTAGAATGTTCGACTGGATGGAGCTGCCAGCAACCCTTCTTTTGTAAATAGAACCTCGAACGAAATCAAAATAAAAAATATAGAAAAACGTTAGATTACAAAAAATTATTACAGTAGATCTAATGTTTTATCACACTGGATCGAAAAATATTTTATTACACTAGATCGAAACATATATGTAGTAGATCTAACACCAGAGACTAACTTTGAACCATATCAAAACATTTTTTTAATAGATCCAACCCGATATACTTATTTTGGATCAGATCTGTAGGAATTTTAAATAGATCTAAAAATATTGACTGATTTTACATAGATCGAAAATTATTTTGAAAAATTAGTTAATGACCGAATTTGCACGGATCGAAAATTATTTTGAAAAGATAATTAAGAAAATGACTTATTTTGTTCAAGATCGACAAACCTGTAGCGTTTGGGTTTTTGTGTATGAGCGGCGGAGTGAAGCAGGTCGCCGGGATGAGCAGCTGAGTGGAGCAGATAGTATTTCTGGGCATGAGCGGTGGAGCGTTTCTGGTTGGAGAAAGAAGATATATGAGATGGCGAAGTAGTGGCGGAGGTAGGCTACAGTGTTGTGTGTGAGCGGTGTAGCTAGGGATCAGAGCGGTGGATTTTGATTTGTTTTCCGGTCAAGAGCGGCGGAGAGTGCAGAGAATTTCAGAGGAGCGGCGTCTTTAGGGTTAGGGTTGGGAGAAATGAAAGATGTGGCCGAAAATGTAGGGTTAGGTATTTATACGTAGGGTTAATTCACCTGCTCTGATCTCGACCGTTGGATGAAGTGTATTTAATCCGAACCGTACGATGTTGGGTGGGTCGGTTTATGGGCTCTGAACCGGTTTGCGTACGGGGCTTACTAATAATTCGAATTGGACTGTGTTATTGGGCTTCTGGGTTTATTTGGACTCAAAATAATTATTATTTTGGGTTGGGTTTGATTATTTTTAATTATTAATCCAAGCTAAAAAAAATACTTCTAGATTATTTTAATTATTTTAAATTTATGTGAAATTTAAAATTATATTATGYTCTTTTAAAATAAATTTTAATGGTCGATTTTAAAATAAAAGAATTGTGCATTATTATATATATTTCAATCTTTAATTTTGAGATGCATGTGTATGTGTAGCATATATATAATTTATTAATTCTTAATTGACATAAGATATTAGAATAATAATTTTGTATATTTCTTATGATTTTTTTTATATAATTTAGAATTGAAATAAGGTATTGGAATACTATATGTATTCATTTTTTATGCATATACAGAAAGGGTGTATGTGTATTTGTGTATTTGTATACATTTTATTAATTTTGAACTAAGAAAAAGATATTATCTTATTATAATATTATGTTAGTTTAATTGCGCTATAATATCAAAATATTGGGCTTATAGGTATTTAAATTTAAACTCAGGTTAAATTATTCTTGGTTTGGGTTTAATCATTTAAAATTTATTGAATTATTAATTAAAGCTTCAAATAAAATTTTATTTTATTTTATTTATATAAATTTTAAAATAATATTATTATGTTTTTAAATATATTGTAACCATTGTCTTGGTCAGAATTAAATTAATTATGTGTTAATGTATATATTTTGATATTTAATTTCAAATTCTATTGCAAGTAGATTAATTTAATTTTGTTTGTAGATTTTATTACTTATTATCTATTAATATATTTCTTCTTTATTTAATTTGGTCGGGTTATTATTTTATTTTATCTTCTTTATATTGAAAACCAATTTTTGCTTTATATGCGGGAATGTATAAATTTAAGATTAAAAGTTCAAGGTTTTTTCATTTTTAATTTAATTTAACCTCTTTTAATCTTTATATTCATTTTCTTATGTGTTTATGATTTGTTGGTCAAATTGCTATTATTCAGAAATTATGATTTAATTTACTTAAATATTTATAATTTGTTCTCTAACTGTATGATTGTCACAGGCAGCATGAATTTGTCTGAGAATACATGCCCGRGCATYACCTCAAGAGTGCTATCAAGCYCGAGCGCAACTGAAAATARGACTCACTTAACGGATTTGAGGCGAAATTGCTCGCACGATTGTATATATCTCGACACATTGAATTCAATGATTTATATGTAGTTATGTTAATGTACGCCTAAAACCGATGTTTGACTTATTTTATTTATCGGAACTAATGGCTATTCGACAATTCTTATAGGCTCATCTATACCAAATGAGAATGTAACTATCAAGTCGAAAAAACACAAGACTGGTGATAGAATTTCACATTTTCAACGCTCAGCCTTTAGTGATGTTATTAATGGTATTTTTTTTTATTTCGCTCCAATGCTTAATTAAACTAATTTACGGTGAATTGGTAAATCTAACATCAATGTCTGTGACTTATGAAAATCGTAGTTATTCATTCAAGGCGGCTGTCTGGACCCCACAATGAACATTCAGATAATGGTTGTGATGGTTCTAACTCAAGAATATTCATTGACCTCACAATTGATGATCCATCCGACAGTGTAATTGTTGATGATAGTACCTTTGAGATGAATTTAATCCCGAATATTGACAATCCAATACATGTCAATCAGATATCGTCTAATTTGAGCACTGGTCAGTTAATTTTCAAGACTAAAAAAATAAAACGTACATTTGGAATTTATTTATAAGTTTTGTAGTTAAAATTTATCTATTGCTCTGAATTGTTTCGTTTACAGCCCCGATTAAGAGAAGGCCCTACACAAGAAGGAAGAGCGTACATCCAAGTCTTCCTGGTGTTGCAACCATGGAGATAGACAAATCGTCTAATGGCCGAAAGAAAACAACCTCTACCAGTGCTGGTTAGTCGTAATTTAATGAATTTTTGAATCGTGTTTTGATTAGATATTATTAAATAATTCGTTGCCGAGTGCTTTTTTTGTCTTTATCTACAGCTCCAATTAATAGACGACCGTACGTATGTAGGAAGAATATCGGTAGAGGGATCGGTAGCTCAAGCAATGTAATTGATCTCACGGACGAACCGATCAGCAACAACACATTGCCATCGGGTACATGTTTGTTTTATTATGCTTCTGATATCACTCCTATGAATATTACTATCGTTGTCAACATCGGTCTTCCAGTATGATATATTTAATTAATTCGCAGAGTATTGGGACATTGGAGATGCGAGCTATCGTTGTAGGTTTTGTGGTGCGATGTTTTGGTATGAGGAGAGGTCGAGGTCCCAGGGTAACGTAGCGAATCCAGACTACAATGGTTGTTGTAGTCACGGCATCATTGACCTCCCTCGATTGATGAAGCCACCTGCGTTTCTTCGTGAACTATTGCATGGAACCAACAGTGCAAGCAAACACTTTCAGGATAACATTAGATCGTATAATAGTATGTTCTGTTTTACGTCCATGGGGGAGAAGATTGACAACGATGTAAATAAAGGAGGTGGTCCTCCCATTTTCAGAATACAGGGTCAGAACTACCACCTGATTGGTGGTCTATTGCCGGAAAATGGTGGAACCCCTAAGTTTGCACAGCTTTATGTGTATGATACGGAACATGAAGTTTCTCACCGGATGAATTCAGTGAGGTTTGTTGCGTCAATAATAATTATAATAATTTTCTAATTGTGAAGGTCTTGATATTGTTTACAACATGGCTTATATTTAATGAAATGTCTTTTGTGCCAATCGTGTTGTGACGTAGGCAAGTAGGATGGGCTAATAACCTGCGTGAAGAGATTGTCGATGGGCTGAAGCAAATGTTGGACGACCATAATGAACTTGTGAAGACGTTCAGAATGGCAAAGGATAAAATACAGGAGTGTGGTCATACCGATGTTCGGGTGCATCTCATTGGCAAGAGGACCAATAACAGGGACGAACGTACACACAATCTGCCCACTTGTGATGAAGTTGCCGTGTTGGTTGTCGGTGAGTTTGATTCAGCTCTGGGGGAAAGGGACATAGTGGTTGAATCTCGTAGTGGTTCCTTGCGTAGGATAAATGAGCTGAATGGATCGTATTTGGCCTTTGCAGTATCCTTTGTTGTTACCTTATGGGGAGGAGGATTACACAGAGAAGATCCCGTTTACGGAGAGAAAGAAGAAAACCGAGAAGGGACGAAGTATATCAGCGCCCGTGAATACTTTGCATTCAAGCTTCACGAGAGGGGGGACGAGCCCTTTACTATTCTTTCGTCCAGACGATTATTTCAGCAATTTGTCATGGATGCGTACACCATGGTCGAGACGGCTAGATTAAAGTATATTCGATTTAATCAGAAGAAACTTCGGTGTGAGATGTACAGGGGCTTGGRTGATGCTGTCATGCGCGGTGATGCTGARCCGTCTGCWCGGGGCAAGCGTATTATATTGCCATCTAGRTTTACCGGTGGAGCCCGCTTCATGATACAAAACTATCAAGATGCGATGGCCATATGCCGCAAGTATGGTTATCCGGATTTGTTCATAACGTTCACGTGCAACCCAAGTTGTCCCGAGATTGTTCGTTTCTTAGATGCACGTAATCTTAGAACCGAGGATAGGCCGGACATCGTCTGTAGAATTTTTAAGGCGAAGTTGGACGAGCTGATAGAAGATCTTCGCCAGAATCAAATATTCGGGCAGGCCGTTGCAAGTGAGTAGAAGATTACCTTTGTCTATTACCGTGTTGTTTATTAATATATATCCGTGTTTGATCTTTAAACTGTCCATTATAATATGTATTTATTTTTCTTTAAAATGCGTGCAGTTGTGTACACGATAGAGTTTCAGAAGCGTGGGTTGCCGCATGCTCACATATTGTTGTTCCTGGTGAAAGAAGCCAAGTATCCGACTCCTGTGGATATAGATAGGATAATTTTGGCCGAAATACCCGATGAGGCATCCGACCCCACGTACTATGAAGCCGTGAAAAAACACATGATGCACGGACCGTGCGGTGTTGTAAAGAAAAACTCCCCGTGCATGGTTGAGGGGCGGTGCACAAAGCATTTCCCGAAGCAGTACGTGGAGGCTACGTTGATTGATGATGAGGGTTATCCGCATTACAGGCGTAGGGATAATGGGAGAACGCTGGAGAAGGGTGGTGTCCCCCTGGACAACAGATATGTTGTCCCTCATAATCGTCGATTGTTGATGAAATACGGTGCACACATCAATGTGGAGTTGTGCAACCAATCGAGGTCTATCAAGTATCTGTTCAAGTATGTCAACAAGGGACACGATCGTGTGACCGCAGCTTTCTATCAGAGAACTGACTATGGTGATTCTGACAAACCCGTTGACGAAGTAAACATGTACTACGACTGCAGGTATATTTCTTCGTGTGAGGCGGCCTGGAGGTTGTTGGGTTTCGAACTGCAGTATAAGTACCCTCCGGTCACACGTCTCAGCTTCCATCTGGAGAACGAACAGAGCATTGTATATGAAGAGGACGAGGATATTGAGGATGTGCTGAATAAAAAAACAGTGAAGGAGAGCATGTTCCTTGAATGGATGGAGGCGAATAAGAAATATTCTCAGGCGAGACTTCTGACGTATGCAGAGGCACCCTCCGAGTTTGTATGGGACAGGTCTGCTAGGAAGTGGAGGCCCAGGAAACAAGTTCCGTGTGTTGGTAGGTTGTATTACGTTCCCCCAGGCTGTGGGGATAATTACTACCTGAGGTGCTTGCTTACTGTTGTCCGCGGAGCTACTTGCTATGTAGACTATAGGAAGCACGATGTTGTTCAGCATGCGTCGTACTGTGAGGCATGTTATGCACGTGGTTTGTTGGAGGACGATAGGGAGTACGTTGATGGCATCGCCGAAGCAAGTGAGTGGGCCTCCGCTCAATCTCTCAGGCGTCTTTTTGTGTCGCTGCTGTCGGCTGATACTCTTGCTAGGCCCGAGGAAGTTTGGGACAAGAGTTGGCAGTTTTTGTCGGAGGATGTGCTCTACAGGCAACGTCGGATTTTTCAGAATCCAGGTATGTGCACGTGGTGCAGCGTAATGAATCGTGATTATAATTCACTAAATGTACTCTATTGGTTATGGTTTTTGTGTTTGAGTGTGCTATGACCTAAACGTGTGTTGTTACTTGGCAGAACTGAATTTGAGTGAATCTCAAGTAAAGGATTTAGTTTTGGTAGAGATTGAGAAATTACTGAGACGTCAGGGGAAGAGCCTGCGCGATTATGATTCCATGCCGTTTCCGAAGAACGATGGTAGCAGTGTTGGTCACAGTAGATTGATCCAGGATGAGTTGAACTATGATCGTAAGGCGTTGTTCGCTGAGCATGCCGAACTTCTCTCGAAAATGACGAGTGAGCAGAAGGGTGTGTACTCCAAGATAATGAGTGGGGTTGAGTCCGATGGTGGTGCTATGTTCTTCATGTATGGCTATGGAGGTACAGGAAAAACGTACCTGTGGAGAACTCTGTCCGCTAGGCTGAGGTCTGAGGGTCATATCGTGCTGAATGTGGCATCAAGCGGCATAGCTTCTCTGCTTTTGCCTGGTGGAAGGACCGCACACTCTTGGTTCGGTATCCCTCTAAATCCGCACGAAGGTTCGGATTGTAATATTAAGAAAGGCACCCCGCTTGCGGAGTTGGTGATTCGTTGCAAACTCATAATATAGGACGAGGCTCCGATGATGCACAAGCATTGCTTCGAGGCTGTTGAGAAGAGATTGCAGGATATAATGGAGGATGTAGATTCGGCCAACAGGCACAGGCCATTTGGTGGGAAGACCGTTTTGTTTGGTGGAGACTTTCGTCAGATATTGCCCGTTGTCCCCAAGGGCAGCCGGCAGGACATAGTCGATGCGGATATCAATGCGTCCAGCATATGGAGGCACTGCACTGTGTTGAGACTTACTCAAAACATGAGGCTCCGGAGTCTTGGTGATGGACAAGAACATGCTGAGTTGGAGGAGTTCTCCGATTGGATTGCCAGCATTGGAGATGGAAAGATAGGAGGACCGAATGATGGTTGTGCTGCAATAGAAATTCCTGATGATATCCTCCTCCGATATTCGGGCGACCCCATTGCGGCTATTGTTGAGGATACATATCCGATGTTTAGGGACTCTATTGATGACCCGATGTTCCTGAAGGATAGGGCCATATTGGCCCCGACTCTCGATGTTGTGGACTCTTTCAACGAGTACATGAACACTTTGAACTCGAGCGAGGGGTACACCTATCTGAGTTCGGACAGTGCCTGCAAATCCGACGGTGGGAGTGATTTTTTGAGTGATTCGCACACGCCCGAATTCTTGAATGGTATAAAGTGTTCTGGGGTGCCCAATCACGAGCTGCATCTGAAGGTGGGGACGCCTGTTATGTTGTTGAGGAACATAGACCACTCAATGGGATTGTGCAATGGGACGAGATTGGTTGTTACGAGACTCTCCACTCACGTCCTTGAATGCAAAATTTTAACCGGTGCAAAGGCGGGAGAAAAAGTGTTGCTTCCCCGAATGAGTCTAACGCCTTCCGACGTTAGGATACCTTTCAAGTTTCAAAGAAGGCAATTCCCGCTCATGATTTCATATGCCATGACGATAAATAAGAGTTAGGGTCAATCGCTCTCGAACGTCGGCCTTTATCTGAAGAATCCCGTGTTCAGTCATGGTCAGTTATATGTTGTCATGTCGCGTGTCACCCATCGAAAGGGATTGAAGATATTAGTTTGTGGTGATGACGATTCGGGATCGAACATGACCAATAATGTGGTGTATAAAGAAGTATTCACGAACGTATGAACTTAACGTTCATGTACGTAGTGTGGTTTCGATCTATAATTTATCAAGTGTGAATCTTTTAGTTATTTCTCTCAATCTCTATCGTAAATATTTATTTATTTCTTCACGTATTAAATAATAATAAAAATAATATCAACACAACTTGCATTTCTATATTTAACTTTCTGCCCCGTGCATCGCACGGGTGTAAAAAAAACTAGTGGTATATAATTACATAATTTTATCAGGGATAAAATAATCATACACATACAATATAATGTAACTCGTGTGTCTTGCATGAATCATTCCCCTTTAAATAACTATTTTGATAAATATTTCATGAACTAACTTAAAGAAAAACCGTATATGGAAAAACTTCAAAATTACTAGTAGTAAAGTTTGTTTCGATCATATATTGTTGCATCATAATGTTGTTAGGAAATCCTGAGGGATAAGATTTCAACAATGTTGAAGCATAAAGTCGTTCCCCCTCAAACCTATCATTCTTGTAAGAGTATTCGTGTGCAATAATGTGAATCATAAATTTACTCCTCCTTGTAACAATTATTCTTGTAGGATCATCCATGTATTGTCTTGCCAAGAAAACCTTGTTTGAAAAACTTGATTGTAGGAAAAAAAATAAAAAGTACAGTTACTCTATTTGTTTCACATCTTGAGGAATTTCTATTAATTTCTCTTATAGTCCTCGTTGTGATATGAGTATGCTGATTTCAAATTTTTGTATTAATTTCTCATCGCACCATTTCTATACCGTTTTCACATATCGAAGAATTGTGCTGACTTATCATTTACTACTCATCATATCATGAATATGTCGATTTTACATGTTGAGGAGTTTTGTTGATTTCTTATGTATTTTTCACCATATTGTGAATATGCCTCGTTAAAATATTATTAATAAAAAACCAGTAGAAAATATATTCTAATGAATGAAAAATAGTACATTATCTATATTAATACGCTTTAAATGTTTACCTCATTAATAACCTTGATAGGAAAACCCATTGGAAAAAAAAACTTAACGCGAACTTTATACAAGAATGCTTTAGGCATAATTTCAAATCCTTAGGGCTTCGTACGAGCTTCGTACTTATGACGTTGTTAATGTATCGAGCAACCTTTAGTTGGTTTATAAGATCATCAACAACCTTTTTTGTATTTTTGAACTTCAAGTTCATATTCAATTGTGATAATAATCTTGATAATTTACTACCAACTATTTATGTTCCCCCTCACGCCTAGAAAACTCTAAAAACTAAACTTATACAGCTAATACGATGTCAATATTTTCAATATCGAATGAGGGAGTTCATACATTTTGCATATTATTCTCGATATTATATATTAATTGGAGGACTTTGAATAATTTTCAAATTGATATCTCACACGTATTCGTATACGGATCATACATTGATCTATTCAAAGTATTGAGATATGTGTGTGTGTGTGTGTGTGTATTACTAACTCCATCATTTGTTTTGTAAATTGTGCACATACTATGAGCAACTCAACCTGTAGACTTCTGGTTATGAGTCATTATACACATGCAACTATCTAATCATAAGAAGTCCAACGAAAGAACCAATATACACATGTTTCCATTTCACCCCATCTTTTCAACACCAAAAAAAATTCAGGATAAAATTCATGAAATTGTTATGATCAGATTATTCAATCATGTGCCAAATGCTAGATTTGTTATTAAATTTAATTTTTCATATTTATGAATCTCTAATTAATAATGAGAACTACTATCCGTTTGATGCTCGAGTAATTGATCAAGTGCCAAAAATAGGGCACTATAATTGTGAAAATGAGCTTAGAGATCGAGGATTTGAATCACGAGAAATCGGATGCTACTAAGACGACTAATAAAATTATAAGGTAAATATTAATTTGGTTATATTATTATTAATAATTTTGTTTTTGGTTATATTGTTATTATTAATTTTATTTTTGTGGTATGTGAAAACAAAGAATTTAGGAGAATTGTTATGAATTATTGGAGGTTTGATTATGTTTTACTTAAGTTTGTTTTGTTGTTTTTGGTTATATTATTATTATTATTATTATTATTATTAATTTGGTTATATTAATAATAATAATAATAATTTGATTATATTATTATTAATAATCTTATTTTTGATTATACCGTTATTATTAATTTCATTTTTTTGGTATGTAAAAACAAAGAATTTAGGAGAACTGTTATGATTTATTGGAGGTTTGATTATATTTTACTTAAGTATGTTAAATTATTATTTTTGGTTATATTATTATTATTAATAATATTTTGGTTATATTATTATTATTATTATTAATTTTATTATTGGTTATAACGCTATTATTAATTTTAATTTTTCTTTGAGCAAACTCTTTATTTTATACTAAACTCCAAACGGGTCTAAGGTACGTATTGTAAAAGGAAACAATTCAAACTTTAGTATCAAACTACATACTTGATAATAAATCTAATTAAACAACAAAATTAAATCAAACTCCCTACTGTTATTACTATATTAATCATACAAAATTTTAAATACAACAATATCAATCGACCAATCAATAACATGTACACAATATCAACAAACCAATATATATTAAACATAACATCTACATACCGATCACCACATTTCATTTCAGAACCACTATCCCCAACAATTTAAAACTTTTTAAAATCACCATCATTTAAAAAAAATTAAAAATCGTTATTGGAGGGACGAAACCTCCCGAACGGCGCCGTACACCACGTCATCACCGACGTCTACCCAACCAATCACAACATCAATCAGTCGTAATATATATATAACTAAAAACAATAACATAAATTAAACACAATCTAATTAGCCCTAATTTTATATAAATATTTGTAATCGAATCCAAATTATAAATAATAACAAATTAAACCCAAATTTAAAACTTAATTGCATAAATGGACCCTAAACCTAAAATCATTTACAAATGCATAATTCAAGTATAAATTCCTAAATTAAACCCCGTTTCAATTTCTCAAAATCTAATTATTAAATTCAAATCAAATTAAAACCCTAAAATAAAAAAATATTATATTTGAATTAAAAGGTTAACATACCTTAATATATGATGTTGACGGTTTTTCGACGGCGCTCCGACGGCGGCAACGGCTCCTCTCGCGAGTCCTAACCCTACTTTTGGTTGTGGGGTGGTGAAATGAATATGTCCGATGGGGTGATTCTTTATATTAAGTTTACCGACGGACACGAATCCGTCGGTAAAGCCGCCGGTAGCAAAATCCGGCGTTGCCGACGAACAGTATTCCGTCGGTAAATGGAAATCGGCGTTGCCGACGAACACATTTCTATAGGAAATTAATATCCGATTTATTTTATTTTTTTTAAATATGGCCGACGGACAATTTTCGTAGGCATATTTGGCGGCCGCCAACCTCCTGAGAACTTGTCGACGGACACATACACCGACGACAGGTTTCCGTCGGGAGTCCGTTGGCAATTGGTGGCGTTGGGAAAGTTGTCGGTAATGCCGGCCTTTTACCGACGGGTGGCTGCCCGTCGATAATATCCGTCGGCTTTTTCAATTTTTTTTGTAGTGAAAGTTGCACCATTTTTTGTTTTCCCTTCGATTTGTGCATATATATTGTATATAAATTAAACATATGAGATTTATGCTTACCAATCTCATTGAAGACAAGTTTGAAATAAAAATAATGAAGAGAAATTCTTATCAAATGATTTTATTTAACAGAAGTTACCATTAATTTTCAAGGAAGTTCTACGGGATCTTTAAGGGTACCATTCCCCATGCAATATTAACCATTAGATTATTTCACTTTTTATGCGGTGGAATAAATCAATGGCTTTATATACATGAGGTATGGTAAAGTGAATGTATCGTAAAATTTTCATTTTTTTCTCTCTTCTCTTCTCTTCTCTTGTGCTGCAATTTTCTTTGTTGGGTCGAGAGCTTATATGTAATATTTACAGAAGATTATAAGTTGCAATTGTATAATATTTATATAGAAACTTTTAATATATTATTATAATTATATAAAATTTAAGGATAAATAATCATTCACAACATTATAATATTACTTGTGTGTCTTGCGAGGTTTATAAAAGATATTGAATTTTTTTGCTTTATTATTTTTTTAAAATTATTTGTTATTAAATTTGAAATAAATATTGCCTTGGGATGTATGAAATTTGTGCCTGAGCCATATTGTAAATTTATGAACATTTTATGTAAATCTATAAGCATTTTAAGTTTCGCAAAGTATTATAATCGAGTTTTCGATAGCAACTCTGAACCCCTCAAAGCTATAGTTAAACATTTTACTTTTGTTCAGCTAAATAATATTTTTTTTACCCAAATAATACCGGTCTTGTGTGAAAATTTCCAAACACATTATTTACTGAATTTCACTTTTTCAATTCTCACCAATCCACAATTTGGGCAATTAAACGGTTCAGGTTAGTGATAATGATAAAATCAATACACTTTCATGTACAAATTACTTGATATAACAAATACTAATTGTTTAATCAATGAACGATACAGTTATTAACAACCCACACCATGACACTACCAGGGGCGGAGTACCTCGAGAGTTGGGGGTTGGGTGGGCTCCAGTTCAATTTTATTTGTTATTTTTAATGTAAAAAAAAATTATTGAGCTCAATATAAAATCTTATCATTATTAATTTAGTTCTTTAGAAAAAGAGTAAATATTCACTCCATTGATCAGCTCAGTGTAATTATTTTTTCTAGTTACCCCCCTAAATATTACTTAGGATGCTATCTCCAATATTTTGTCATTTGAGTGTAAACGAGTCTGAGTCTAACTCGAACTTAGGTTTGCTCGAGCTCAAAAATTATATAAGGACCCGACTTGAGATCGCTGAATTAGAAAAAAAGAAAAAAAAAACTCGAACTCAAGCTAGGTTACTAATATCAGAGCTCGATCTCGACTCGCGAGCTTGATTTCGAGCTTACAGGTCGAGGTGAACTCGAGTTTGAGCTCGAGCTTGAGATATTTTTTTAACTTGTTATTTCAAATAAAAAATATAATATGTATAAATAATAAATAATAAATAATATGAAATACAAATAAATATATAAAAATATGGTGTAAATATATATTGGCTAGTGCCGACTCGTGAGCTATCGAGCCAATAGAAATGAGGCTTGAGTTCGCCTCGTTTTAAAATCAAGTCCACCTCGAGCTGGCTCGAACTTGATTAACACCGAGCTCGAGGTGAGTTTTGACCGAGCTGTCGGCTCATTTACATCCCTACTTTGGCCCCTTCATCTTATTTTGAAATGATTTTTTATTAAATTGATATGTAAGAGTTGAAATGAGTAATTTTTATCGAACCTCTTAGTCTATGAATATTATTTTTGATTTGTATGTATATATTTAATAATAATAATAATAATATAGTATTGATAGTAGGGTACCATCTATGAGAAAAAAGAACGAACAAAGTGATGGGAAAAAATTTCTGGCAGTATTCTTTTTTCTTTTGCCAAAAATAATCTTACTATATGTTCGAAAATCAGGTCGATCGCCCGATTGGAAGTTTTTTCGGCTGCCATAAAATATATACCAGGATGGATTTTCTTGGCCAAAAATTGTTTTTATTATATATTTGTAAATTAGACCGACCGAGAATTTTTCCAATGAATTCTTTTTTTGCCAAAATATCTCACTATATGTCGAAAATCAAGTCAACTGAAAGTTTTCCAAACGTTTAAAAATATTTTCGGATTGAACTTCTTTTACCAAAAAAACTCTTACTAAATGCTTAATGTGTAAATATTGTTATGTATTTTTTTATTTATTAAACCTTTTTTTTTTTGCATCAAAAAAACATCTATTTGATACTCCCTCCCACCATAAAGATAAACCACTTTTTTTTTTTTGGTCCCAAATTATAGAACACTTTTCATAATTATTTCATGCATTTACTTATGTGCACCTTGGTATCAACAATTAAAGATTCATTGTTGTTAAAAGGGAGGGTATAATTGAAAATTAAAGGTAAAAATCAACTTTCAACCATACTAATTACTTTTTATTGATCTCCGTGAAAGTGAAAATGTCCCATCTTTGTGGGATTGAAGGAATAATAACTTATTGTTATTTATTTATTACTCAATACAACAATGGATAGTTTTTTACTTGATGATAATAGAAAATTTTATTTACTTTTCTTACTTTATGTTTTGAGAAATTTTGACCCAAGTTTATTTTCGTAAAATCTCTCTCTCTCTCTCTCTCTCTCTCTCTCTCTCTCTCTGTATATATATATATATTAATGGTTGTGGTAGTTTTTCTTTAATAAATATAATATGGGCAACACTCTTGTTAGACCGATCTAACAGATCATCCGACAGACCATAATTTCATGCTAATACAATTTAGTATAGAAGTCAATACATTTTAGTAAAAAACAAATGCATCATAATACCAAATACATCATAGTATAAAAATCAATACTTCAAAGCACAAGTTAGAGATTTAAGAAAAACAATACTTTCGATTACAAAAATCAATACATCATATTACAAAAACCAATACATTCTCGTATCAGATCAGATGGCCTAACGGATCATGACCCGTCAATCCGACCTAACACAAATATTTTTCACACATTATACATATTAGTGGTATAATTAAATATTAGTTTTTGTGGAGCCATATCTCAAATTGAGAATTTTTATTTGAAAATGAGATGTATAAGATTTACGAAAATCGTTAGGCGCCGCCTGAAAAATGATATGAAGTAATGAATTAGAGAAACAAAACAAAACAAAAAAAAAGTAACAGTTGTTGAATAATGTAGTTTTGAAAACATTAAAAAAAAATTAAACAACATTTCATAAAGTTTTTAAAATAACATAGGCAATGTAAGTCTGAGAAATTGAATATTTTTCATTTTGAAAATTTTAGAAATAAGAGAAAAATTAAAAAAGTTTATAATGAAGAATGACAATTTTAACAGTGAATGAATATGAGATGGAATTATAATGACTAAAATTAATTAATTTAATATAAAAATAGTAAAATAATGATTAGTAATTAGCATTATGTGAGTGAGAAATATTAATATTTTTGAAAATATATAAAATAATAATTGGTGATTGATTTATTTAAAAACAGAATAAATTAAAATGACTGATGAGAGAAACAAAGTAAAAGTGAGTTAATAATACAACTTTTAAAATATTAAAAAGACTCAAATTGAATTTTTTAAGATAAAATGGTACTTGGGTGCTCCCTTAGTCTCTTGTGTTTAAAAATGTAAAACACTTTTGATCTAGAACTTTTAGAATTGCCCTTATTTATTGTATTCAAATTACGTTTAGCATTTTTACAATGTGAGCCGGAATATAAAATATATTTGGTATTTTTATATTAAATGAAGTAGATTGATCATATTTATATTTTAAATTTCTTAATTTGTATAAAACGATACTACAATAAACTTTAAGAAAAATAATGTTGATTAGTTTGGGAACCCGCGTTTACGCATACAATGATAAGAAAATTACAAAAAACAACTTTTATAAAAAAAGACTATATAGTTCATAAAGTGAATTAAATACAAAGTTTAACTAAAAACACAAATCTTATTTATGCACACATCACAATTTTTTTTCATTCCATCCTCCCCGCTACACACTGGAAAAGCAAAATGGCTTTCAAATAGAAAACACTATAATTTGATTAAACAGCTCCACCTCTTCTTGAAATGAAGGTACTAATAAAATAATCAAATGCCATGTGATCATCTCAAACTGTTACTTAAAAGAAGAAGAAGAATTTAGAATCAAGAGATAACTCGTATGGTGCACCGCATCATCATAAGCACTCAATCAAGGTGCTCAAAGTTACGTTTCTCCCGACCATTTGCAAGTGGCCTCCTGAAGATCTCAAGTGTCTCTTTTATTATTATTTTTTTCCAATTGTTAATAGTCGAGCTTGCGCTTCTTAGCCATAAGCATCCATTCTCTTCTTTCCTCTTCTTCAATCAAACGTAGTTGTTATTCGTCCTCTTGTCGAGCAACTTTTGCACTGGCCAATAAAACATAACATGCCAATAATGTACAATCAAGAACATGTTTTTTTTAATTAAAATAAAAAGGCTAAGGGATTTTTAGGCCGTCAAATAAGCATCAAGCTCATATCTAAAAGGAAGGGGGGAAATATTATCCAAAACCTAAAAGGGATTATAAACAAAACAAAACAATATTAGCGCAACACAATATCCAGTTAAACTCACTGACCTCCATGTCACTATCATCATCATAATCCCAGAACTTGTTTGGATTATACCTACAAAAAAAAAGAAAGTTAGAATGCAAGCGCAAAAGGATCAACATTAATTAATAATTAATTTAACGCTCACCAAAAACTATTTCTAATGATCTGAAATTCATAAATGCAACAAGAAATCTTAATTAACCAAACAAAGTCCTACAAATGAATGCGGTTATAACTATCTTACTTGAGTCAAAGCTACATTTGTTCTATTCAAATTATCAAGAAAACCAACAGAGCCACTCCCATTGCACCAAACAGTTGAAATTATGATTATACCTTCTTTTCCACTTGAAAACCATTGACAGAGCGTACATTTACTGAAAAGTATCGTTTGGATCAGTAAACGAAAACAAACTGTATTTCTCTTACAATTATTTACTGTGATTAACCCAAAGAATTATGTTTCAAAAAAGTTATTTAAATTAATCAAATTCATGCACGATCGCATCACAACAGTAAGATTCATATTTTAAGAACAAACCATCATTATCCCTGATGTATAAATATATTTTGTTGACGAACATACTCTAAGACCAAAATAAATAATTAAAAGACCAAAATAAATAATTAAAATAAAAATAGATTAGAAAAGAACTACCTAAAACAAATGAGTGAGCAGGTCCATCAACCTAAAACAAATAACAAAGGAGAGGATTAAAATCAAAATATTAAGGAAATAAATCCTTAAGCTGAGTAGGAATCAAAACACACTTAAAAAAATCCCTTAAAAATATAAACAAACTTAAAAGTAATGAGTATTTAGAAAAAATAACTCTTCATGCCTAAAAACGTATAACCAATCAAGCCAATAACGAATATTCTAATCTTTTAATTTTGTTGATCACTAATCCAATACGAAACTTGTAGAATTTGAAGGTCTATGGTTTTGAAAATAAGTCTCAGTTTGTGATGTTGTTTATCAATGTTAGCCAACACTGGTTAACAACATCAACCAAAGTTAATCGAAAATTATGTAGCGGAAATTAAATTAAGAACACAACAAATTAAATTCAGTTCACAAGTAAAAGTACTTGTGAACTTGGGTGTACGACCCCGAAAACTATATTACTTTCTTGTTCGATCAATACAAAAATATGAAGTAATATATGAAAACTAAAATATCAAAAACTTGATACTAAATACTTGTCGCCGTGATGATAAGATCTTCTCAGTTGGTTACGCAACTTCAAAGAACTTGATAATCTCGAACAATGGCTCCAAGTAGTCTTCTCTTCTTTTCCTTTGTTGTGCGTCTTCTGCTTTGCGTCATGCGTCTTCTGCTTCCAAAATCCCGTGCGTAAAAAGTGATTACAAGCTTTAGGATTCTCTTGTCTTAAATAGACAATTCTAGAATCCTAAATTTGGTAAATAAGTAAAACCAATCCTAAACACAATTTAGAAAACTAAATAAAGTCTTGTACATAAACTAGGAAACAAATAAAGTACTAAATCTAGTTCCCTAACTAATTTTGTGCCCAAGAAAGGCAAATAACAAAATAGAAATTATTGCCAAGAATAAATTCCTCAACAATCTCCCCCTTTTGCCTTTCTGGACAAAATACTAAGACGCGAAAAACAAGTTCAAACAAAAATAACTAACTCCCCCTAAGTTAGTAAACTCCCCCTAAATGAAACACCCAATGTTATTAAGTTATCAACTCAACATTACAAACCAACATTGATCAAATAGTGATCAATCTACCACTTATCAAAACAAAACAGAATAAAAGGAACTTATTGACTTCGAACTCTCTTCGAACGTCGAGGGGATGTCGAAGTTCCTTCACCCCTATTCTTGCGCTTTTTCTTATCATGCATTCTCTTAATCTTCTCCAAGGCCTTATTGCGAGAACGGATCTTTTTCCTTCACTTTTCTCGAGCAAGACTCGCCAAGGCCTCGACAGCAACCGTATCAGCTTCAGCACCCTTATCAGCAGCAATATCCTCACCATCCTCATTTGCGTCGCCAAAGGGCCTCCATAAGCGAACCACAAAGTGCCTTCAGCTGGGTCATCTGTGCATCAATCCAAGCCACATGCGCCTTAATAACTTGTGCAGAAATTGGGACCATGTTGGGACCAATGATGGGAGCACCGGTCCCAACACCACTAGCAACATTACCCTGAAAAGGTGCCTGCCAATGGAGATCAATAACCCTGGCACCCGTAATATGTTGGCCCCTCAAGTCAAACCAGTCAGCTTTCCCCAATAAGGACATCATCAGAATGAAGCTCCAAGCCCTGATTCTCAAGAAGGCGAATATCAAAGAGGGAAAGCAAAACGATGCGGCTGACCTGGTGGTGGCAAACTTTGTAACAATATCAAACACATGCTGCCCGAAACTGTACTTGATTCCCTTTCCAAGCCTGTACAAAAATTGGGCCTGAGGCCGAATAACACATGTAGTATTCTTGGAGGGAACCCAGTTGCAAATGGCCACCTTGTGCAAAATAGAATAGAGAGAAGAAAGTCTAGTGCTCGGCAACTGTTCAAACCATGTATGCACCATACCACCAGACAAAAATGAAATAATATCATCCATATCATCCATAGTAGAATCACTCTGATATGGCTCAGTGCCAAACAATCAATCAATTAAATCAGGGGTGAAACTAAATATTTTACCACGCACAAACACTTTGCCATAGTTCACAAAGTTTGGATCAACAATAGACGACAACAAATTTGCATAAAACTCAACAACAACATCCCGGACAAATGGCAAGGCAATGGAAACTGTGGAGTACATACCTTTAAACTGGAGGTAGGCAATCAAGTCTTGTCGCTCAAACAGTTCAACTGGAACTCGGCGCTCAGCAATCATGTGGCGGGTTCGGTATGTAACAAATAACTCTGCAGCTTCGGCGTTAGAAACTTCTCCGAAAAAGGCACCATATCCTCAAGCTTAGGGGTCCGTGAAGGAGTACCCGTGGAGGACTGGGAATGAGCATAGGCGTCTGAAGAAGTCAGCGTGGGAGCACGAGAAGCAATCGGAACAGAGGCAGTGTTGGAGGACGAAACAGACGGAGAATGATGTGATGTTGGTATGGGGGAACCAACATGAGGAGCAACATCGTCCTCCTCAGCAACTTTCTTTTTCTTCTTGTCCTTTTTGCAGGCAGTAAGAATATCTCGAAGAGGCACATCGAACGAGGAGTCAGGGGAATACTCAAAAAGTTCAGGATCAAGCTCGGGTTGATCCTTACTAGCTGGATACGAAGGAGGAACAACGGCAGTAGGTCTAGAGGAGCTGGTGACTTCGCCGGTGATAAAATCCAAAATAGTATATGGAGGGGAAGAATATTCAGTCGTAGTGGAACCTGGAGAAACCTTGACTTTCGCCGGGCCAGATCTCTTGTTGGCCAACCTCACAAGCTGTTTCTGGCGAGGTGTCTTCTTCGCCGTCAGATTAGGAGCCGAAGGCAACGGAGGCACCGATCCTTCCACCAGAGCAGGGACGTAATCATCATCATCAGGGTCTAACATCACCGTGACATCCTCCGCAAGATTCATGTGCTCAATAGGCACATTGCGGCGCGGTCCTGCTTTGCTCTTCGGTACAGCGGGCGGTACAACGCCAGGAGGTATGTTGCGCAACCGCCGGGACCTTTTCAAGGTAGGATTCCACACTCTCCCAAATGTCTCAGCAACAAACGCCAAATTCGGGGGATTGTCAACATCTATTTCGTTCCCTGGTTGACCTGGGAACACTTGCGCTTCTGGGATGGCGTCAATCAACGACAGAACTGGCACCGCAGCGTGAGAGACGTGCGCCGGCGAGGGTGGTGGTGATGTTGATACCGGTGGTGGGTTAGAAGAGGAACCACCACCGATTTCTTCGCGGATGTCTAGCCCACCAACTCTTGGATAGTGCGCAGGAACCTGTTCGCCTGAACGATGAAACTCCATCGGCAACTCTGGAACAGATGAGGGAGACGGCGAGTTCGACATCTTGCAAATTCTCAGAAACACAAGAGCAACAAGAAATAGAGATAATTGAAGAGAAGTAAGAGAGCTGGAGAGTTTAATTGTAGAAGGGTAATTAGGAAGTGATCAAACGGTAAAAAGATTCTGGTATTTATACTTTCAAAAATCGACCGTTGCCTAAGGAGAGAGAAGAAAGGAAAATAAAAAGAAAAGGCCCTAATTTTACCTAGCTGCGAATTTTTGAGCCTAATTCCAATTTTATTTCCTTTTAAAAGAAATACCACTCCCCCTTAATTTAGGCTACCTGATCAAAACCACTACATCATTATCTCTTCTTTATCTAAAAAAAAAAACAAACAAATTGCACAACTCTTAAAACAAAATCGGCCGAAGTAGATAGCTGGATATATTGAACCATCAGCCTAGCAATACCTATCTTGTGCAATATAAAATTTCACGCTCCAAATTAGACTCGTTATTACCTGTCCATCCGTCTGAGTATAACTCCACTGAAACACTTAGTTAGCTAAATTCAAAACACAATTAAGAGAAGTCAAGGTAGACAAAAACACAAGCAACAGTATGCACAGCAAGATGACATCTTCACAAAGTATTTATGTCCTACGGGATGCCTAAAAAATTATGACCTAAAAGAATATACAAAAACATATTATGATTTCAGTGACTTGATCCAATGTTGCTTTTTATTACTGATAACATTATAAACCAACATTGCCTTGGGCGAAGTCAATGAAAACTTACCCCTTAACCCAAGTTAATGACTACGTCAAGATCTCTCAAGAAGATGAAATTTAAAGACTGGAACAATTTGTATCCATATTTTCTTCATCCTTTTAGGGAATTGAATATTTAATCTTCAGCAATTGCTGTTTAACACCTCTTGTTTTTTGACCTGGGATAAAACCAGTTTCTGCGGGCAAGTCCCACAATCACCTAATTGAAGAGGTTGGTTCTTTTTGTCATCACTTTTATTACAACACAGGACCTTATTGCACTTTCGATCAAACTCAATGCATTTGGATTATGTATGAAAAGAAAGATAAAAATGCATGCAAAAGTATACAAATGTTGTGATAGATGTTGATATGGGGTGTCACAACATCACAAACCAACATTGGTTTAGACAATGCACATACCGAGATCTCTTCTCAAACGAGAGAAGGTCTCGAAATCTAATGCCTTAGTGAAAATGTCAGCAAGCTGATTATCTGTTCCAATATGCCCAAGGCTAACAATCTTCCTCTCAACTAAGTCTCGAATAAAGTGGTACCTTATGTCAATGTGTTTGATTCGAGAATGCTGGACTGGATTTTTCGAGATGTCAATGGCACTAGAATTGTCACACAGCACGGTCAAGATACTACTGTGCAGACCATAGTCTTCTATCATTTGGTTCATCCACAATAATTGTGTGCACGCACTTCCAGCTGCAATGTACTCGGCTTCAACTGTAGAAAGAGAAATATAATTTTGCTTTTTGCTGTACCAAGAGATTAGATTATTACCCAAGAAAAAATAGCCCCCTGTAGTACTCTTTCTATCTACCACATCCCCAACCCAGTCCGAATCAGTATACCCTACAAGTTCAGTACCAGTATCTTTTGTATACCACACACCTAGTTCAGTTGTACCAGCAATGTACCTAATAATTCTTTTAACGACTTTCAAGTGTGACTCTTTTGGATTAGATTGGTATCTAGCACACAAACACACACTATATATAATATCAGGTCTACTTGCTGTCAAATACAACAGACTCCCTATCATGCTTCTATACATGGTGTTATCAACACCCTTACCAACATCGTCTCTCGACAGCTTCACAATTTTACCCAGTGGGGTTTTCTTATGAGTTTCACTTTCCAGTCTAAACTTTTTAAATAAGTTCTTAGCATATTTAGTCTGGGAAAGGAAAATACCGTCATCAAGCTGTTTGATTTGAAGACCAAGAAAGTACGAGAGATTACCTTCCATGCTCATCTCAAATGTGTCGGACATTCGAGTGATAAACTCCTTGACCATCTGCTCATTAGTGGATCCAAAAATAATATCATCCACATAAATTTGGACGATTAAGATGTGCTTATTGGATTTAAGAAGGAACAAAGTTTTGTCAACTTCCCCTCATCTAAAGTTCAAGTAAAGCAAATGTAGAGTTAGCCTTTCATACCAAGCTCTAGGAGCTTGTTTTAAACCATAAAGAGCCTTTTTTAATTTCAAAACAAAATTCAGTTTTTGAGGATCTATAAATCCTTTAGGCTGATCAACATACACTTCTTCACTTAAGACTCCATTTAAAAAAAACACTCTTAATGTCCATTTAATGCAATAAAATCTTCATATAACAAGCAACAACAAGTAAAAGCCTTACCGACTCAATGCGGACAACAGGGGAAAATGTCTCATCAAAATCGATTCCTTCAGTTTGTATATACCCTTGCGCAACCAGTCGAGCTTTATTCCTTACGATGTTACCAGCCTCATCAGTCTTGTTCTTGAATATCCACTTTGTTCCTGTCACGTGGGTATTTTCTGGACGAGGAACTAAATCCCAAACATCATTTTTGGCAAATTGGTCCAGCCCTTCTTGCATTGATTTTATCCAAAACTCATCCTCGAGTGCATCCTCCACACGCTTGGGCTCTGTTTTAGAAAGGTACAAAGATTCACGAATCTTAGAACAGTTAGTAGACAGGCAAACGTACCTGACCATTTCCTTGAAATTTATATGTCGCCTTCTTGTACTCCTTTCATCTAAATCTTCAATCATTTGGCCCACGGGATGGTTTCTATGAATTCTGGATGGGATATCCCTCTGATGAAGATCAATGGGATCAGCTGGATCTTCTTCTTTTGATTCAGAATCTGATTCTGCGGCGGTTTGGCTTGATGTTGGTTCTGATGTTGAGATCCCAGAATCAACATTGGTACCAACATCGCTTAACTCTCTGAGTTCAGCACCTGCATCTCTGTTTTCAATACCTGCACTATCATCTGAAGGAGGAGTGACATTTTCTTGAGGATTTTGATCATAGACCAGATCATTATCCTCTGTAGGTTTGACTCTACTCGTTAGATCATCGAACTTGACATTTACTGACTCAAACATGCTTCGAGTTCTAAGGTTAAACAACCTATATGCATGACTATTTTGGGAATAACCCATGAAAATGCACTTGTCACTCTTTGAGTCCAGTTTAGGTAGATGATTTCTATCGTTGAGCACATAACAAATACATCCAAACACATGAAAATAGCTCAAGTTAGGTTTTTTACCCATCAACAACTCATAGGGAGTAGCACATGACCCTGGTCTAAAATAAGCCCTATTTATAATATGACATGCAGTATTCATTGCTTCAGCCCAAAAACATTTTGCTATGTCATTCGAAATGAGCATAGTTCTAGTCATCTCAGCAAGAGTCCTATTTTTACGTTTAGCTATGCCATTTTGTTGGAGAGTAATAGGCGAAGAAAATTCATGACTTATGCCCTCCGAAATGCAGTATTTTGAGAAAGATACATTTTCAAACTCTTTACTGTGATCAGTTTTAATCCTACCAATGTTCACATCAAATCTCACACACAACCTTTTTGCAAGTTTTTTGAAAGTTTCAAAAGTTTCAGATTTTTCTTTTATAAATTCTACCCAAGTGAACCTAGAAAATTCATCTACAATAACTAAAACGTACCTATTTCCACCAAGGCTCTCGACTTCAAGTGGTTCCATGAGATCCATATGAAGGAGTTCAAAGAAAGAAGATGTAGTGAGGCTTTGCTGAACTAGATGCGGCACCCTTACCTGCTTTCCTTTCTGGCATGCCTCGCACACAGGAATGATCTTGGTGTTGAGCTTAGGCAGCCCAAACACAGCTTCTTCCTTGGCCAACCTGTCCATCATCTTGTAGTTGACATGCCCGAACTTTTGATGCCACACCTCAGCATCACTTAATTGAGACAGTTTGCAAAAATCATCACTTTAGATTTGGTAGTAGTTATCCGAAGTCCTTTGACCAGTGAGAATACATGAACCATTCTCCTCGTAGACTTCACACTTCTCACGGTTGAATTTGACACTAAAACCTCCATCGCACAATTGACTTATGCTTATCAAATTTGCAGTAAGTCCTTCTACCAGCAGCACATTTTCAAGAGTAACAATGCTGGGAACATGGAGAGTTCCTTGACCAGCAATTTGGCCATTTGCGCCTCCACCATACTTTACTTTTCCACCTCAAAATCTGACAATGTTGGAATGTAGCTCCTCTGACCCAGTCATATGCTTGGAGCATCCACTATCGAAATACCAGGCTCCAGGGACGTGAGACTTCAGGAAGGTATGGATCATATTGCACTTGACGTTATTTTTCTTGACCCACACTTGTTTGAACCTGGTGTTGGTATTGATGTTGGTATAACGGGAACCAACATCGAATTTGGTAGTCACATTTGTTCTCTGAAAGTGTATTCTCTCGCCAATGATCTTCCAGCAAAAAGTTTGAATGTGACCTGGCTCATCACAATGATGGCACACGAACTTCTCTTATTGTGCCGTTTGGTCTATTTTTGTTCTTGGCTTGAGGAATGTGTTGGCTGAATCGGTTTATAGCCAATTCCATGCTTTGAGGTTTCTGGGAAGCTTGTCTCCAGGATTTCGTCGAGCTTTGCCTTGCCTTTGTTCAGATTCTTGATAGTTCCTTGAACCTTTATCAACTCGGTTCTCACCTTGTCTAGCTCAGCATCCTTCTTGGTGAGTGACGTTTCCAAGCGGACAATTATTTTGAGTTGATCATCCTTCTCCTTGGTTAGTTTTTCTACTTCCTTCATGAGATCCTTGACCTTGAGTACCTGTTTTCCCCAACTGACAAACAACTACTTGTGCTCAACACTCAGCTTCTCGTATTTTTCAAAGTAATCAGTAGTCTCGGCATTCAGGCACACGATGTTGTCTTCAAGGATACCAACATGGACACCGTCGTCCCACACAACATTGGTGAATAAAGATGGAACAGGCTCAATTGACTCGAAATCATTGACATCCTCGGTAAAGCTTGTAGCAACCATGCTCTTCTTCCTAAGAGTGTTAGGACACTCATTATTATAGTGTCCCCAATCCTTACATTCGTGGCATTGCACCTCACTGAGAGGTTTCGAGGGACTGGATGTATTGGGAATTGACGATGTGGACTGAGATCTGGGAAGAACTCGTCCAGTAAACTTTGGAGTAGACGCCTGTGGCCTGGACTTTGTGCTTGAGCCTCCAATGTTGTTGTTCTTCTTCAAGAAATTATTGAAACGTTGGGTCACAAAGGACAATTCGTCCTCCTCAAGCGTAGTGGATTCCATCTTTTTCAGAATCCCATTCAAATCAAACTCCTCATCATCTTCATCGTTGTCTAGGTTTGTATCGGAGGAGAGGGCCACATTCTTCTCTTTTAAGTTGGAACCAAGGTGTTCCATCTCATATTACTTGAGGTTTCCGACTAAGGTGTTGAACTCTATATCATCAACATCTTTGGATTCTTCTATGCCAACCACGTTCATATTATATTTCTTTGTGATGGATCTCAGTAGTTTTCCCACAAGACGCGAGTTAGTTATTGATTCTCCAAGCTCTCTACACTCGCTAGTAACATCAGAGAGTCTCATAGCGTAATCCATGATGGACTCCTTTTCGTCCATTCTCATTACTTCGAAAGTAGACATCAGCATTCTCAGCCTTGATTTCTTCACGCTTGCAGTTCCTTCACACACCCTTTGAAGTGCGTTCCATGCATCCTTTGCTGAGTGGCAATTCTTGATGACTCTGTAGTAACTTGCATCAACATATCCACACACCCTTTGGAGTGCGTCCCATGCATCCTTTGCTGAGTGGCAATTCTTGATGACTCTGTAGTAGCTTGCATCAACATATCCACACAAAGTGTTGATGCATTTGGAATTCCAGTTTGCATTAGCTATTTCGTCAGCAGTCCAATCTTCCTCTTTCTTATCGATGGTGTCACCTTCACCGTCAGTGACACGTGGTTTTTCCCATCTAATTAGAATGTTTCTCCACGCACGTTCGTCAATGCTCTTTAAGTGACACCGCATCCTTTGTCTCCAAAGGGAATAATTATCCCCATTGAGGATCGGAGGCCTTGGGTTGCCTTGAGCATCCATAGCACCTAAAAATAAGGATCAGTACTTAAAAGGTTAAGTAACCCGCTCTAGATGCCACCTGTAGAATTTGAAGGTTTATGGTTTTGAAAATAAGTCTCAGTTTGTGATGTTGTTTATCAATGTTAGCCAACACTGGTTAACAACATCTACCAGATTTAATCAAAAATTATGCAGCGGAAATTAAATTAAGAATACAGCAAATTAAATTTAGTTCACAAGTAAAAGTACTTGTGAACTTGGGTGTACAAATCCGAAAACTATATTACTTTCTTGTTCGATCAATACAAAAAATATGAAGTAATATATGAAAACTAAAATATCAAAAACTTGATACTAAATACTTGTCGCCGTGATGACAAGATCTTCTCAGTTGGTTATGCAACTTCAAAGAACTTGATAATCTCGAACAATGGCTCCAAGTAGTCTTCTCTTCTTTTCCTTTGATGTGCGTCTTCTGCTTTGCGTCGCGTCTTCTGCTTCCAAAATCCCGTGCGTAAAAAGTAATTACAAGTTTTAAGATTCTCTTGTCTTAAATAGACAATCCTATAATCCTAAACTTGGTAAACAAGTAAAACCAATCCTAAACACAATCTAGGAAACTTAATAAAATCTTGTACATAAACTAGAAAACAAATAAAATCCTAAATCTAGTTCCCTAACTAATTTTGTGCCCAAGAAAGGTAAATAACAAAATAGAAATTATTGTCAAGAATAAATTATTCAACAAAACTCATTATATCTATCAACCAAACAAAATCAACACAATTTATTGTGATGAAATTCACAAAGAAACGGGTGAGAAAATAAAATGTTGTCAATTTTCAAAAAATTGGTTACCTTTCTTCACATAACAAAAAGTTACGAACTTTGAAGTATTTGCATCATAGTAATGACGATTGTTGATGCTCTCCTTAAATTGAAAATCCCTTTTAAGATATTCGATATCGATGGTTGAGATCAACTATGAAATACGCCTGTAGATATTTAAAAATAAAAAATTAGATCTCAATTAAAATAAATGAACAATGTCAAAAACACAAATCAATGAATAAACGACAAAAAAAAAAAAACAAAAAAAAAACATGTCGTAATCAGGACCAACAGACAAATGAAAAAAAAATCAGAAATAAGAATCGAAACACCTAACCAAATAAAAAATTACCAACTAATAGTGTAGTGAAAATAGGCACAACAATTCATATTAACCACACACCATATTGATAAATAAAAAATTCGAGAAACAAAAATAATATTGATCGAACCATGTAACGCCCAAGTCTTTGTTTTTAATTTTCTTCTTATGTCGAGCCCAATATATTTATTTTTTATCATATTCTATTGTTTCATATACACTAAGCCTACTATTCAAATRCAATTGAATATTTTCTACTTCTAATTTTAATTGATTTAYYAAATTCTATTTAATAAGATTTATAAAACGATTGTAAATTCTATTATATACCTAAATTTTAAAGACTATTATATTGTAGTTGTATTCTATGTAAATTATCATAAATTATTTTAAAATATCATTATAATTAAATTAATAGATTTTAATTTTATAAAATAACTTTAATTTCTAAAATTATTATAATTTACTTAATAACTTAAAGTACTATTGGATCATTTGCGATAATTATTTGATTTAAAACTTAAGAGTCTTTGGGTCGACTCTTTTCGGACTTTAAAAACGAGCCCAATGACTAGCCCGAGTCCCCTAAACCTAAGCCCTAACTTTCCAAAATTAAAAACTATCTTTGGTTTATAAGCAAAATCCCAAACCCACTCCACTTTTCCCACAACCTTTTCTGCAAGCTGCCGCAAGAGGTAAAAATTTATTCTGGTGTTTCTAAGTTTTTTTTTTCAACAACATAGTTCGTTTGATCCATATCACGGCAGCCATCGTGACCGAATCGGCTGCCGATTCCAACCACAAACCCCAATCATCCATCGTCGTCAACTACCAAATCGTTCCCAGCCAAACCAATTCCAACTATTCGATCCCGCCACAACACCAAGCCAAGCCGTCGTTTTACTCAAAATCGCAGCCCGACTATGCTGCAACGACTCGCCAAATCCCAAGCGTTTTTCCAGACCCGAACGAAAACCCACGAACATCACCGACTGCCAGACCCCCCGAGAACCAGCCCACAGCGACTGCCGAGTCAAACCCGAACAGCCATAGATCAGCGACAACACCCGCCGCCAGCCGAGGCCACCACCATCATCGCCTGCCACCCAAACAACCACCGAGCGGCCCCGAGAACACCAGCCGAGTCGCCTCACCACGACCACAGCCCGACTTTCCTACGACAAATCTCCACGCCTGCCACCCAACAGCCCGGCACGCCGACTGGTTTTTGCCACCACGAGCATCGCCGGAAAACCCCCAACACCACCGTCCGAAACCACAACCACCGCCACGACCCGTTTCAAACCCGAAACCCGACTGGCCGACAACCACGCCTGCCACCCAAACAACCACCAGCGGCCAACGAACCACCACCACCACCACCAGACCAGTACGAAAACCCGGGCGAAACCCACAACCGAAACCTCCGCCACAAACCGCCGTTAAGGTTGCTGTCGAGAGGGGAAGAACAGCCACCAGCGGCCAACCGAACCAAACCACAGCCACGGTAACTCCATCTCCGCCTTCGTTTCTTCTCAGCCACAGCAACCCAGGCCAGGCCCATCGACAGAATTAAATCGCAACTGTTGCCATCGTCGTTCGCCGCCGGTAACCACCATTTACCAGCCATACGAACGGGCCCAAGGTCAGGCCTCGCCGTTTTGCTTCCGAACACCGTTGCCCGATTTTTCCAGTTGCCGACGTCCCACCCATCAGGCCGTAGTCGATGCTGCTGCACACGATCGTCGGAGTAGCTGCCACATCCATCAAGGTTGTCCCGTTTGCCATTCGCCGGAGGCACCCCCGTGTCGCCGATTAAGCGAGGCGTTGTCACCTGAAGCCGCCGCCGTTTCGCCTTCCGATTGAAGCCGTCGCCTCCGCATTTGCCAATGGTCGCCGCCGCAACCCTCGCCAGATTTCTACCACCGGGGCTGCACTTTAGCGCCGCCGATTCGCCGGAGAGGGAGAGAGGGAGAGGCGCCTGAATGCCGTCGCCCATTTATCCGAGCCACCGCCACCGTTCAGCTACCGGCGACGATCGACCACGGGAGAGGAACTGCGTTGGCCGATTTCTGCAATTAGGGAAAGAAGAAAGAGGAGAAGCGGGGAGGGAGGAAATGAAAGGAGGAAAAGAAACGGGCAGCGGGTTTAGGGATTTTAGGGCTGAAACCTTTTAATCCAATTTTTCAGAATTAAAATTCAACCCCCAGACTTTCGCCCTTTATCAATTGGACCCCAAAAGATTTCAATTTTTAACCAATTGATCCCAAAGACTCTTACCCTTGTTTAATTGAGCCTCCAATTTACCCAAAACTTCAATTTTATCCCTCCAATTCCAAGAACCCGACTAAAACAACCCTATTGGTTTTGTTTTCCCGTACCGGACGTTCGATTTATGGCTATGGTTTAATTATCTTTTCAATTATTCAAATCCATTTTTTTTAAAGCGAAGCACTAAGATAAATTATTATTTTTCAATGTAGGAAACGAGGGTTCTCGAAACTAGGATTTTCAAGCACGAGCATCTACATTCGCATTTTCACGAAACTACATTTAAAGGTGGGTGATTCTAAACCTTTTCAAAACTATGTTTGTCTATGTTAAATGCAATTATATGAATTATCTATGTCTCAATGCAACATTCCATAGTAGCTTTCGAGCTAAAACAATGATAGTGTGTTGTAGCCATTCATTTATGATTTATATGATTTCTTCTTAACATTGCCGAACGTGTTCTATGTTTGTCTATGTTAAATGCGATTGTATGAATTATCTATGTCTCAATGCAACATTCCATAGTAGCTTTCGGGCTAAAACAACAGTAGCTTTCGAGCTAAATCTATGGTTGGCCAACATCTATGAACGACTGACAGTGTGTTGTAGCTATTCATTTATGGTTTGTATGATTCGTGTTTAATATTGACAAACAAATCCCCACTGAGCGAGTTGAAAGCTCACACCCATTTTTATCAAACTTTTCAGGTTGAGGAGTTGGATGTGGTACGAGGCGGTGGATGCGAAGATGTTATTTTCTATGCTATTTTATTTTCATTTCTATGAATTGGTATCTTAATTTTATTTCAAATTACAAATAAATATTGAGACTTGTGTTTCTATTTAAAACTCCTTGAATAGTCGAGTACTACTATTTTGATTCATTAAGTGAATCTCCTATTTTAAATAAATGTTTAAACTTTATTCACGCTTCCGCTCAAATTTATTGTGATTGTGATTTATTGAAAACTCACGCCCTTGATTTTGGAAGTTTTATTTATAACGAATCCAATTTTACACTTTTCGAAAATGGGGCGTGACAGAAGTGGTATCAGAGCCATTCACGGTTATGTAGACTCGCTAAATATTTTCGTTTGTCGATTTCAAAAGAAAGACAAAAAAAAAAAAGATTCATGAACTAGTCAAAAGTTTTATTACGATTTTTTTGTGTGTGTCAAAAGTTTAAAGGTTACATTTTAGTACAAGTGTAAAACTATGACAAAAAGCATCCACCTCCGCCATACCGTGCCAACTCCACAAGGTATATGCATATATATTTTAAGTTTTCGATTTTCTAAGTCTATTGCATGTTTTCAATAGCAAATACAAAAGTCACTACTATTGCAAATGTTATGCTACGCTATGCTATGCTATTCTATGCTATGCGAAGGGATTTTATAGGCATTATAACTATGACGTTTCACAAATTACACAAAAGCCACTATTATTGCAAATGTTATGCTATGCTATGCGAAGGGATTTCTATTGACATGATTACTATGACATTTTAAAAATCACCTATTTTCTATGTAAACCCAATTCCATGCGAACTATTTTGATTAAACGAACTATAGATCCGTATGAGCGAGGTACTTTACCAAACCCCATGCAATAACTATAGGACAATGCCTCCGAGACGTGCTCCTAGAGGACAAAACCAAGCCAATGCTATGAATCAAGAGAATAATACAAACCAAGCTCCTGCAGCGAACCAAGCATCTCATACAAATCAAGTTGATCAAAATATGAATGATGTGTTTGCGCCTATGAATAATCACGCTCAAGTAGTGGAGCAGTCTCGCCGCTACGCACCTCCCACTTTCACTGGAAAAGAGGAAGCTATTTATGTTGAGGATTGGTTCCGTTCTTTGGAACGTACATTCAAACTACTGAATTGCAGCGATGCTCAACGAGTGATTTGTGCTGAGTATCAACTAATTGAAGGGGCAGACCGTTGGTGGGAAGGTTATCTGAGAACCAGGACTGAACAAGAGCGTGAGGCTCTAACTTGGAGTGAGTTCAAAGAGATTTTGAGAGGTCAATACTACCCAAGGTTTTATCGTGAGCAAAAGGAACGTGAATTCTGGGAGCTACGGCAAGAGGGGATGTCGGTTATAGATTACGAAGGGAAGTTCACCGAACTAAGTCGGTTTGCAACCCACTTGGTGGATACCGACTTGAACAAGGCTCGTCGATTTTTGGATGGGATGCGACCAGGAATTAGACATATCCTCAAAAGTCATGGGGATTTATCTTATGCCGAGACTGTTAAGCGCGCCCAAGAGATAGCTGCAAGCCAGGATATAGATCGAAAACAAATGGAGAATTCAAGAAAGAGGAAAGGTGAAGATTGGAATCGAAACGAGAATAAAATTCATGACAAGCAAGGAAATAAAGAGGAAAATAATCAAGGAGATCAACCTACTAAGCCCGTTTGTGGAAATTGTGGGAAAAGTCACTTTGGGGAATGTCTTGCAGGGAAAAATGCATGCTTTCGCTGCAAACAAAAAGGGCATCTAGCGGATGATTGTCCGGTTTACGGCAATACCAATTTTGCAGAGAAGAAAGGACAAGGAGGAAGGGCTCGAGTGTTTAACATGCGACTGCTGAACCAAGGTAAGATTATCTGAATTTTGAGGACGAAATTTTTTTAAGGAGGTAGGATTGTAACGCCCAAGTCTTTATTTTTAATTTTCTTCTTATGTCGAGTCCAATATATTTTTTTTTTATCATATTCTATTGTTTCATATACACTAAGCCTACTATTCAAACCCAATTGAATGTTTTCTACTTCTAATTTTAATTGATTTAAGAAATTTTATTTAATAAGATTTATAAAACGATTGTAAATTCTATTATATACCTAAATTTTAAAGACTATTATATTGTAGTTGTATTATATGTAAATTATCATAAATTATTTTAAAATATCATTATAATCAAATTAATAGATTTTAATTTTATAAAATAACTTTAATTTCTAAAATTATTATAATTTACTTAATAACTTAAAATACTATTGGATCATTTGCGATAATTATTTGATTTAAAACTTAAGAGTCTTTGGGTCGACTCTTTTCGAACTTTAAAAACGAGCCCAATGACTAGCCCGAGTCCCCTAAACGTAAGCCCTAACTTTCCAAAATTAAAAACTATCTTTGGTTTATAAGAAAAATCCCAAACCCACTCCACTTTTCCCACAACCTTTTCTGCAAGCAGCCGCAAGAGGTAAAAAATTATTCTGGTGTTTCTAAGAATTTTTTTTTCAACAACATAGTTCGTTTGATCCATATCACGACAGCCATCGTGACCGAATCGGCTGCCGATTCCAACCACAAACCCCAATCATCCATCGTCGTCAACTACCAAATCGTTCCCAGCCAAACCAATTCCAACTATTCGATCCTGCCACAACACCAAGCCAAGCCGTCGTTTTACTCAAAATCGCAGCCCGACTATGCTGCAACGACTCGCCAAATCCCAAGCGTTTTTCCAGACCCGTACGAAAACCCACGAACATCACCGACTGCCAGACCCCCCGAGAACCAGCCCACAGCGACTGCCGAGTCAAACCCGAACAGCCATAGATCAGCGACAACACCCGCCGCCAGCCGAGGCCACCACCATCATCGCCTGCCACCCAAACAACCAAAACCACCGAGCGGCCCACGAGAACACCAGCCAAGTCACCTCACCACGACCACAGCCCGACTTTCCTTCGACAAATCTCCACGCCTGCCACCCAACAGCCCGGCACGCCGACTGGTTTTCGCCACCACGAGCATCGCCGGAAAACCCCCAACACCACCGTCCGAAACCACAACCACCGCCACGACCCGTTTCAAACCCAAAACCCGACTGGCCGACAACCACGCCTGCCACCCAAACAACCACCAGCGGCCAACAAACCATCACCATCACCATCTCTGTCCAACGAGTCAAAACCCGGGCGAAACCCACAACCGAAACCTCCGCCACAAACCGCCGTTAAGGTTGCTGTCGAGAGGGGAAGAACAGCCACCAGCGGCCAACCGAACCAAACCAATGCCACGGTAACTCCATCTCCACCTTCGTTTCTTCTCAGCCACAGCAACCCCAGGCCAGGCCCCATCGACAGAATTAAATCGCAACCGTTTGCCATCGTCGTTCGCCGCCGGTAAACCACCATTTACCAGCCATACGAACGGGCCCAAGGTCAGGCCTCGCCGTTTTGTTTCCGAACACCGTTGCCCGATTTTTCCAGTTGCCGACGTCCCACCCATCAGGCCGTAGTCGATGCTGCTGCACACGATTGTCGGAGTAGCCGCCCCCATCCATCAAGGTTGTCCCGTTTGCCATTCGCCGGAGGGCACCCCCGTGTCGCCGATTAAGCGAGGCGTTGTCACCTGAAGCCGCCGCCGTTTCGCCTTCCGATTGAAGCCGTCGCCTCCGCATTTGCCAATGGTCGCCGCCGCAACCCTCGCCAGATTTCTACCACCGGGGCTGCACTTTAGCGCCGCCGATTCGCCGGAGAGGGAGAGAGGGAGAGGCGCCTGAATGCCGTCGCCCATTTATCCGAGCCACCGCCACCGTTCAGCTACCGGCGACGATCGACCACGGGAGAGGAACTGCGTTGGCCGATTTCTGCAATTAGGGAAAGAAGAAAGAGGAGAAGCGGGGAGGGAGGAAATGAAAGGAGGAAAAGAAACGGGCATCGGGTTTAGGGATTTTAGGGCTGAAACCTTTTAATCCAACTTTTCCAGAATTACAATTCAACCCCCAGACTTTCACCCTTTATCAATTGGACCCCAAAGATTTCAATTTTTATCCAATTGATCCCAAAGACTCTTACCCTTGTTTAATTGAGCCTCCAATTTACCCAAAACTTCAATTTTATCCCTCCAATTTCAAGAACCCGACTAAAACAACCCTATTGGTTTTGTTTTCCCTTATCGGACGTTCGATTTATGGCTATGGTTTAATTATCTTTTCAATTATCCAAATCCATTTTTTTTAAAGCGAAGCACTAAGATAAATTATTATTTTTCAATGTAGGAAACGAGGGTTCTCGAAACTAGGATTTTCAAGCACGAGCATCTACATTCGTATTTTCACGAAACTACATTTAAAGGTGGGTGATTCTAAACCTTTTCAAAATTATATTTGTCTATGTTAAATGCAATTATATGAATTATCTATGTCTCAATGCAACATTCCATAGTAGCTTTAGAGCTAAAACAATGATAGTGTGTTGTAGCCATTCATTTATGATTTATATGATTTCTTCTTAACATTGCCGAAAGTGTTCTATGTTTGACTATGTTAAATGCGATTGTATGAATTATCTATGTCTCAATGCAACATTCCATAGTAGCTTTTGGGCTAAAACAACAGTAGCTTTCGAGCTAAATCTATGGTTGGCCAACATCTATGAACGACTGACAGTGTGTTGTAATTATTCATTTATGGTTTGTATGATTTGTGTTTAATATTGACAAACAAAATCCCCACGGAGTGAGTTGAAAGCTCACACCCATTTTTATCAAACATTTCAYGTTGAGGAGTTGGATGTGGTARGAGGCGGTGGATGCGAAGATGCTATTTTCWATGCTATTTCATTTTCATTTCTATGAATTGGTATCTTAATTTTATMTCAAATTACAAATAAATATTGAGACTTGTGTTTCTATTTAAAACTCCTTGAATAGTCGAGTACTACTATTTTGATTCCTTAAGTGAATCTCCTATTTTCAAATAAATGTTTAAATTTTATTCACGCTTCCGCTCAAATTTATTGTGATTGTGATTTATTGAAAACTCACGCCCTTGATTTTGGAAGTTTTATTTATAACGAATCCAATTTTACACTTTTCGAAAATGGGGCGTGACAAACCATAATAACAATATACATGAAAACAATACCAAGATGCCTTGGTGGTGAAATAGTAGATACGTACTCAAAACGAATCGATTTTTTTATACAGAAATTGGCAATTAAAGTACATCGATCATTCATCTAGAAAGATTGGTCCACAAAAATCCGATAGGCAGAAAAACTCAATATGTTTAGATCGAATATTTGTTTAAAACCAAAAAATTAAAATCAACGTTGATTTACCGTGTGTTTAAATAGGTTTATATATTAAGAGAATCGATTTTAATATGGTCATCTTTTCAAAATCTGAAAAAAATCTGAACATGTCTCTTCAAAATCTGAAATTGAACTCTTCAAAATATGGAAAAAAAAAATAATTTAAGAAACTCTCACCATTGAATAATTAACATGGCAATAACATTTAGAAGATGGAATAATTTCTTTTTGCCCCCAATGTATGCATTTTTTTTACTTACCCCCTAAAATATTTTTTATTCCACTTTGTCCCCTGATGTACAATAATTTTCGACGTTGCCCCCCAAATTTTATTTCCGGTGGAATATTCCTTCTGAATTCCATCGACGGGCAGCTGGGGCAAAGTGAAATAATCTTATAATTTGGGGGGTAAAGTGCAAAAAAACTTATAGTTTGGGGGGAAAATTAAAATAATATAAATATTAAAATTTTGTTTTAAAATTTTATATTTGAAAAGGATATATAATTTTTTATCTTAAACTCACACACACACACACAAAGTTGTCAATACAATTCCAAATAAAAAAAACAAACATAAATTCCCAATTAATATTTATAATTTTCTAAATATAAATATTATGAATACATCTCTTATATTATTAATTGTTAAACACATGACTAAGTATTATGTAAAGTATTATGATACGAAAAATAAAATAATCATTCGATATTATTATTTGTATAAAAAATGTGATTAAATACTATATTAATCATGAGTACATTAATTATTATTATAAGATTATAATTATCAAATAATTAATATAATTAAAATCTTTATAAGATTTTAATTATATTAATTATTCGATAATTATAATCTTATATAATAATGTACTCATGATTAATATAGTATTTAATCACACTTTTATAAATAATTATATCGAATGATAATTTTATTTTTCGTATCATAATATTATAATGCATATACGAAATACACCTTTATTTTATTTTGTTCAATCATAATACATAATAATATATTATTATGTTACTTAGTCTAATAAATTACAAAATACTTAGTCATGAGTTTCATATTTAATAATATAAAAGATGTATTGACAATATTTATATTTAGGAAATTATAAATATTAATTGGAAATTTATGCGTTTTTTCTTTTAAATTGGAATTGTATTGACAACTTTGTGTGTGTGTGAGTATAAGATAAAAATTATATATTTTTTTCAAATATAAAATTTCAATTTTTTTTTTTATATTATTTTAACTTACCCGCTTACCTTTGCCACTCAAGTGAGATTCTTTCACTTTGCCCCTCAACTGCCCGTCGATGAAATATAGAAGGAATATTTTGTCGAAAATAAAAATTGGGGGGGCAACATCGAAAATTATTGTACATCAGGGGACAAAGTGGAACAAAAAATATTTCGGGGGATAAGTGAGAAAAACTGCATACATTATGAGGTAAAAGAAAATTATCTCTTAGAAGATTGAAGTTTGAAATATAAAGAAGAAGAAATATGAAAAAAAAAACGGCGTACGAAGAAAAAATTTACCAAAAATAAAAAATAAAAAAATGTGTGAATGCTACATTAAATTTTGAAGAGAGAATTTTTTTTTTACCTTCTGAACTATGACTATTTTGACACTTTGCGTTCTAAACATTTTTTTCGTGCAAATTACCTCCTGAACTGTACGAATTCTGCACTTAACCTCCTGAACTCCCGTTTTTGGTGAAAATTCTAGCCGAATCTCACTCGTGTGACATGGACGCTAACATATAAGGGGTAAAACTGACTTTCCATCTCCTCCTCTTGACTCCCGCTCAAAATAATGGCACGTGAGCACTACGTAGGTTCCAAATCCTACGTGTATACATATATTAATGTGAACATTATCTTAACAGGTCACACGAGTGCTCATGTGCCATTATTTTGAGTAGGAGTCATCAGTAAGAGATGAAAAGTCGATTTTACCCCTTATATGTAATCGTGCATGTCACACGAGTGAGTTCCGACAAAAAGTTCCAAAAAAATGAGAGTTCAGGAGGTTAAGTGCAAAATTCGTACAGTTTATAAAATAATTTGCACAGAAAAAAAAATTTAGGAAATTAAGTGTCAAAATGACCATAGTTTAGGAGTTAAATTTTTTTTTTCTCAATTTTGAATACACCAAAAAATTGACACAGAAGCCATTTATGAACTAATAAATAGAGTGGATTATGGCTATAAACTCCACAGCAAGTAATTACCAGAATTATGGCGTAATTGTTTCACCCCTTTTGCTTTCTTGGGGTTAGGGACAAAAAATATAAACTAAAGAACAGGTGTCTCGTTTCATGTGTTGCCGGTTCCATACCCTGCCAGTTTATCCTACAGCCCAGTCTCTCTTCTTTGTCATTTTCTCCATACTTATATCAATTTATATTTTTATACAAATTTTGAATTATGGATTACATTCGGACACATACACAGGTGTTGATATTCCTAGTTTCCAGACAAATTAACTGCACATGTCCATGTTTCAGGGTAAGCACCGCTTTGCGATTTTATATTGCCTTGGTTTATCTTCTTATTGGGGTTTTTTGCCTTTTGAGGGTATATATACATACACATATATATAGAAGGTTTCAGAGAGTAAATAAACGAAAACCCAGTTCAAATATTTTCTTGAAAGTTCCATGTTTGCTTAATTTCGTGCTCTTTTGTTGTTTCTGGTGATAATAGGAATAAAAAGGTGGGATCTTGACATATATAAACTGTTGAATTTGTTTTTTGTTTTTTTTTTTGCTTGAAAGGGGCCTTTTTTTATCCTCTTGATTTGTGAGTTAGATATGTTGATGGAGTAATTATACAAGGCAAAAAGAAAAAGCTCCAATAATCAGACGGTTCCAGAAGTTATGTCATCCAAATCGATCACGAATTGTCCTAGAAGCACCTCTTCCTGGTCTAACCAAGGTGCTTGTGTACTATCCCAGACCCCGATCGACGCCAGGCTCCATGTCGACTACGAAAAATCCGAGCAACATTTCGATTACTCGGCCTCCGTCCACGCGTCTAACGACGTCCCGTCATCCGCCACCGTCTCGTCTTACCTTCAGAACACACAAAGAGGAAACCTCATCCAGCCCTTCGGTTGCCTGATTGCAATCGACCCCCAAAAGCTCACCGTCTTAGCGTACAGCGAGAACGCCCCCGAAATGTTAGAGCTAGCGTCTCTCTCAGTCCCAACCATGGGACAACAGAAAGATGCCTTGAGCTTCGGCACCGATATCCGAACGCTCTTCGAACCTCTCGATTCAGCCGCACTCCAAAAGGCGGCCCGTCTCGAAGAAATCAACATGCTCAACCCGATATTAGTCCACACCAGAAACTCGAGCAAGCCATTTTACGCGATCCTGCACCACATCGAAGTCGGTTTAGTTATCGATTTAGAACCCATCAACCCGTTTGATGTGCCCGTGACCACTGTCGGGGCTCTGACATCGTACAAGCTCGCCGCCAAAGCCATCTCTAGAATACAGTCCCTTCGGAGCGGGAACATATCGTTGCTATGCGACGTGTTGGTTCGAGAAGTGAAGGATTTGACGGGCTACGACCGCGTGATGGTTTACAAGTTCCATAACGACGGGCACGGCGAGGTCGTCGCCGAGCTCGTCAGGCCGGACCTGGAGCCGTACCTCGGGCTGCACTATCCCGCCACCGATATCCCGCAGGCGGCGAGGTTCCTGTTTATGAAGAATAAAGTCCGGATGATACGCGATTGCGCGGCGAAGCCCGTTCGGGTCGTTCAGGACGGCGCATTGGCCCGGCCCGTGAGCCTTGTGGGGTCCACGTTAAGGTCCCCGCACAGGTGCCACACGCAGTACATGTCAAACATGGGCTCGGTCGCATCGTTGGTGATGTCGGTCATGATAAACGTCAAAGAGGACGAAAATCGAGGAAAGTTGTGGGGTTTGGTCGTTTGTCACCACACGGACCCGAGGTTTTTACCTTACCCGTTGAGGTACGCGTGCGAGTTCTTGATTCAAGTGTTCAGCGTTCAGATTAACACGGAGGTTGAGTTAGCGGCTCAGCAGACAGAGAAACGTATATTGAACACTCAGTCCGTGCTTTGCGAAATGCTCTTACGAGACGCGCCGACCGGGATTTTAACCCGGTCGCCAAACGTGATGGACCTCGTGAAATGTGACGGTGCCGCATTTTACCACCGTGAAAAATGCTGGCTGCTCGGGGTTACGCCGACTGAGGCCCAGGTAAAACACCTGGTCTCGTGGCTCCTGGAGTTTCATGGTAATAGCGCGGAGTTGACCACGGATAGCTTAATGGAGGCGGGTTATCGTGATGCTTCGGTTCTCGGCAACGAGGTGTGTGGAATGGCGGCGATTAAAATTAATTCGGGCGATTTCTTGTTTTGGTTCCGGTCGAACACGACGAAGGAGGTGAAATGGGGTGGGGCGAAACACGACCCGGCCGACAAGGACGATGACGGAAAGAAGATGCATCCGAGGTCGTCGTTCAAGGCGTTTCTGGAGGTGGTCAAGAGACGGAGCTTGCCATGGGAGGACGTGGAGATGGACGCGATACATTCGCTGCAGATTATATTGAAGGATTATATGAGAGATGATAATGATGATGTGGCGGCGGATGATTCGAGGATGATCGTTAGTGTTCTTCCGGATGTTGACAAGAGTGTGCAAAGCGTGGACGAGCTGCGTGTGGTGACGAGTGATATGGTTCGTTTGATTGAGACGGCTTCGATTCCAGTATTGGCTGTGGATGAGTCAGGTCGTGTTAGTGGGTGGAATGGTAAAGTGGCCGAGCTTACGGGCTTGGGTTTAGGAGAAGCTCTTGGTACCCCGTTTGTTGATCTGGTGGTTGATGATGCGGATCGGACGGTGAATCGTGTGGTCTCCCTAGCTCTGCAAGGTGATTCCTCTTTATTATTATTATTATTATTATTATTATTATTATTATTATTATTATTTTATTTTATTTTTTAATTTGCTTTTTTAATATACTCCCTCCATCCCAGAAAGATATGCTACGGTACTATTTCAGGTGTCCAAAAATAAAGTTAATACTATATTTAGTATGTACTTACTTTTGCATTTCCATGTATACCCCTAACTAATTATACTAAAATCACACTACTCCATTTACCTAGATTAACTTTTATGGAAACCGAGCAGACAATGAATAAACAATTAATTAACACTATAAGAAGAAATCAAATTACCTAAAAATTTGTCAGTAAACGTTAAGAAAACTGTAAATTGTTGGTAAATTTGATGTCGGTAAATTATTACCAACAAAATCTGAAATTGTCGCTAAATTGAAAATTGTTGGTGATTTGTCGGTAATTGGTTGATATAATTTGGAGGAAATAAATATTCTTTAGTCTTTTGGTATTTTGTATTCTGTTAGTAACTGTAAATTTATCGAAAATCATTTTTGTAGTTCCTTTTTTTTTTTTTGTATTGTAGTGTAACTATGCGGGCATAGATGGAAAAGACAATATTTTAACTATATATCAACTAGCATTTTCTTAAGTGGTGTGAAATAACCGTAAATCTGCCTATCTTCTTGAGACTGAGCTAGTATTAATTTTAATATCACATATATTAATTGATTTAGGTAAGGAAGAAAAGAATGTGGAAATCAGGCTGAAAACATTCGGTCCCAAAGAAAAAAAAGGGCCTGTCATCCTGGTCGCCAATGCATGCTCCACCCTGGACGCGAAGCAAGACATAATCGGCGTTTGCTTCGTCGGCCAAGATATTACCCGCCAAATGACGATAAAGGACGAATACGATCGCGCACTAGACAATTACATCAGCATCGTGACCAACCCGTCCCCACTAATCCCTCCGATCTTCATGATGGACGAGCATGGCCGTTGCGTGGAATGGAACGATGCGATGCAGAGGCTCACGGGGCTAAAACGGGAACAAGCCGTCGAGCAAATGCTGCTCGGCGAGGTGTTCACGGTTAGTGCCTCGTTTGGCTGCCAGGTCAAAGATCACGACACGTTAACGAAACTTAGAATATTTATTAATAATGTAATCTCTGGACGAGACGCGGATAAAATGGAGTTCGGGTTTTTCGATGGGCGGAATATATACGTCGAGGCGTTGATTTCGGCGAGCAGGAGGGTGGATTCGGAAGGGAATATTACGGGGGTGTTGTGTTTTCTTCATGTTGCGGGCCCCGAGCTTCGAAACGCAATGCGGGTGCGGGAAATAACCGAGCAGGCGGCGGATAATACGGTGACGAAGTTGGATTACGTTCGGAATGAATTGAGAAATCCTTTGAGCGGGATAAAGTGCGTTCATGATTCGATGAAGTGTTCAGATTTGAGCGACGAGCAGAGGCGGTTGTTGATGATTAGCGGATTGTGTTACAACCAATTGGCTAAAATCGTTGGCGATACTGATATCAAGGCGATTGAAGAAAGGTATGATTCATCTATTTTTTGGGGTAATTGCAAAGCTACCCGAGGTTTGAAGTATTTACATAAAAACCCAACTACCTTTGATAATTTAAAAGGAAAAGAAAAAAGAAAAAAAAAAAACTTGATGTTTGGTTTTCGTTTACATTTTGGCCCAACCGTTAGTTGATTAACAGAATTTGCTGACATCGTCGAATATTTTTTACTAGTAACTTTTAATATTTAGAATATTTATGAGTTTAATGCAACGAGTAAAGTTTAAGTACAATTTTCTGCCTTTTGACTGAGCGTACGTTGGCGTCGATCTTAAGTTCTTGAACCCTCCTTTTGTTTTATTTTACGGATAATTACAATAACTACCCTGAGGTTTGAAGTATTTACAAAAAAAAAAAATTCAATTCTTTGAAAATCACAAAAAACACCCTTGAGGTTTTATTTCATTTACATTTTAGCCCAACCGTCTGACGTCATTGAATATTTTCGGCTAGSAATTTGTAATATTTAGAAGATTTATGGGTTGTAAATGTAGAGTGCAAGATGAAAAGTTGGGGTTATTTTTAATATTTAAAAAAGTGAGAGATGTGATTGTAATTTTTTTAATACTGTTAGCAATTTTCACTAACTCCACTAGCGGCAGGTGCAAGATTTAAGACGTGTAACCTTGATGGTGGTTTTTGTAATTTTCAAAGCTAGCTGGGTATTTTTGTATAATGGCCAAATTAAGGGTAGTTTTTGTAATTACCCCTTAATTTTATTTTTGAGGGTAGGGACACTGAGAGTGTTTGCAAACACTTTAATAAAAAGGTGATGGTCACTTTTGAGTTAAAAAATAGAGTATTTGTTGATCTTTCCATGTGTTGTTGTTTTTCCAGTTCTATCGAAATGAGCTCTGATGAATTTAATCTTGGGAAAGCTCTAGAAGTGGTTGCGAATCAAGTTATGACTCTGAGCCGAGAGCGCCGGGTTGACGTCATCTATGATTTGCCCTCTGAAATATCATCTACGTATTTATACGGTGATACGTTGAGGCTCCAGCAAGTCCTTTCAGACTTTTTGGCTACGGCCGTTTTGTTCACTCCGTCTTCCGAAGGGTCGTCAGTTCTTTTCAGACTAATTTCAAGAAAAGAGAGCATAGGGACACAGATGCATGTTCTCCACGTCGAATTTCGGTAATTTATATTTTGCTCCCTTTTTTTTTTTTTCCTTTTTATTGTTATTCTTTGAGCCATCATTTGACAGTTAAATTAAAAAAAAAGGGATTAATTACAAAAACACCCTTGATGTTTAGTCTAATTACAAAAAATCTGGCTATCTTTGAAAATTACAAAAATACCCCTGTTAATGTTTTTTTTTCCTTAAATTCCAATATCAGCTTTTGGATGTGCCATTTTTTTTAATGAATAATAATACATCAACCGAAATTCGTTTGGATGGCAGGATTAGTCATCCGGCTCCCGGGATACCCGACGGTTTAATGCAAGAGATGTTCGATTGCAGCCATAATGTGTCGAGAGAAGGGCTTGGACTCTACATCAGCCAAAAGCTTGTCAAGGTTATGAACGGCAATGTACAGTACCTTAGGGAGGCCGAAAAAGCATCCTTCATCATTCTCATAGAATTCCCGTTCGCTCGTATAGTCTGACAACAATATGCAAACGAATGGGGAAAAAAAGTTGATACAAAAACTACTCCCAAGGTTAGCTTAGTTAAAAATAAATAAACATTTGTCTATCTAAAATTACACGTACCCCTTAAAGAGATATGTTTCTAGGGAGGTATGTATTAGATACATACGGATCTCGATGGGGTGTCTGTAACACTTCATGGGGGTGTTTTTGTAACTTTGAAAGACAGTTGGAGCGTTTTGTATTTACGCTAAACCCCGAGGGTTGTTTTCAGTTAAATGGAACTTTGACAACTAAGAGTTGAATTTGAGCATTTCGTTTGAGTAAATCTTGGTGTTCTTGGCGTACGATCAAATCGCAAGCCTAAGGTCAATTTTGCCGCATAAGCATTTTCTTGAAGACGATAGGCGTTGATAGCTTTCTTGGATACAAGTGAAGTGTAGTTTTATCAGTATTGATTGCTGCTAATGGGGAAAAAAAGTGAAATTGTTATGATGATCGGTCAATTATGAAGATTTTGAGTTTAGATGTAGTATAAAGTTTTTTCCTTTTGTTGGAAACAATGAAAAACGAAATGCATCTTTGTCTTTGCCTTGACCTTTTTAATATTTGGGAAATTGGAACACACACAAACACACACACAACATTTTTATCTAAATTTAAAAGCTGGGGAATTCCATATCAAGGCTCCCTTTCATGGGAATATGTCAAATTAAGGCTTGAATTTTATAATTTTCCAATTGAAAGCTCCAATTTTCAAATTTTCTCAATTGAGGGTTTAAATTTGTATTTTAATTCTCACTCTAAGGCTTCTATTAACTATGATTAGAGCATCTTTAATGTACAAATTTAAACCCTCAACTGATAAAATTTGAAAATTGGAGTCTTCAAATGGAAAATTATAAAATTCAAGCCTTAAATTTACACATTTCCATAATATCAGATCTTGTTGTGAAAATTTTGTTTGTTTTTAATCCGACTTTAACATATAAATAAAATACTTTTTAACTTCTCAACCAAATACGATATTAAATTAATCAATTTTAACTTCAATTGTAAATGAGTAGCTCGAATTTTGCTAAACAAGGGGTACTTTAAGTCTTGAATTGACCATGGTCATACACAGATGGGTTATTGCTAGTGTTCTAAAAGCCGGCGTCTAGGTGCGCGTAGGCGTGAGGCGTGAGAAATATATTTCATTAGTGCACAGACGTGTAAAAAGACAATCAACCAAAAGGCGTATGCATTTTAGATGAGTAATCCGATTTTGTTTAAAATTTAGGCAAATATTACAAAATCTATAATAACATCAAAAAATGATCAAATAATTAATATTTCGTAAAAATTATTGTAAGAACGTCTTATGAAAATGGTCATACTTTTACAGTAAAACATTATGTTTTTTATTTTTTGAAATTCATATTTTAAAAAAAAATGTGAATAGTTGTTTTGCAAATTATGGCTTTATATATTAAAAGTATAACTTATAATTTGCAACATATGATTAAATAATTAGTATTTAGCTAACTATATTGAAAAATATATAAACAAATTTGTTAAACATACTTTTTTTTTTACTAATCTTAATAATATAATAAATAAAATAATAAAAATATTTGAAAATGTCTTTTCAAGCTTAGACATGCTTAAATTTTCAAGATTTGAGTCTTAACATTACCGTCTTACCACGGTTCACGTTTTTTTCAACTTAGATTATTGTTCGTTAAGGAAATAAAAGAATTATGTAGGAGTAAATAAAAGGATTATTATATATTTAGGGGCAAACGAACAAATATTAGTTGCGCCAGCGAAGCACTTTTAACGGATTAATTTTGCCGCTTTAAAATTCTCTGTCACAACAATGCTTCAACGCTAATGGATTCGCACTACAATTTTTTCCCCAAAAAATCGAAACCCTAAAAACCTAATCTTTGGAAAATTGAGGTTGCTGCGCGAAATTCCACCGAATGGGTCGTTCACGCTCCGCCGCGCGGGCGGCTGCTCAGGCCGCCGCTGATGATCCTGGACAGAGGTTTCCATCTTTTCTTTCCATTATTTTTCATTTCCTTTTTTAGGGGTTTGTATTGGTTGGGCTAACTTTTATTTGCGACTGTTATTCAAATTTAAATTGATGTGTGCGAAAAGTTTGATTATTGGTGTTGATTAGGGCTGTTTCGAATTAAGCTACGGGAAATTGGGGTTTTAGTGAACTGAGTGAAATGTGAAATGATTAGGCTATTGAGCTAAATTGGGACATAGCTTGGTAATCTTGGGCTCAGAGTGCTAGACATACTAATTTTGAGCTTCAATGTGGATAACACCATAACACACGCACACTTAAATACACTCAATTCATATTTACAAACACCCGAACTGAAAAAACACCCAATATTAATGAGTGTGTCTTCTCTAGGTGCTTTTTCTTTGATATTGTTCATCAAGTTTGTCTTTTTTTCCTTTTCTTTTTCTTTCCGTAATTACTTATTTTGCTAAGAAATACATGCAACCGATACTTTAATGATGAGTACGCATTTATTTATATTTATTGTTTAAAATTGAAATTTCAGCCGGACAAAGAGGAAAAGATCAGCTCAAAATCCGGATAATACCGAGAGTTCCCCTCCTGGTATGAATATTACATGTGAACACTTTTTGAATTTTGTGGGGGAAAAGAAATTGTGGTCCTAGTATTCCTAAATCTGTTGAATTTGTGTTTGAAGAGGTTCCAGGAATAACCGATGGAAAGAAGGCATTATATCATTGTAACTATTGCAATAAAGACATTTCTGGAAAGATTCGGATCAAGTGTGTAGTATGTTCCGATTTTGACCTCTGTGTGGAATGCTTTTCTGTTGGAGCCGAGGTCCATCCTCACAAAAGCAATCATCCTTACAGAGTCATGGTCAGTTAAATTTGAAATCTCATTCCTTAACGTTTTATCACTATTTTGTATCAAAGATAATTTCTTAATGATATTTTCATCTGAATAAGTGGTTATATCTAATTTAATCGTGCCTACATATAGTCCCTTCATCACATGTTGTCGATTTTTTTTTTCTTTTCATTTTTATTTCAACAGGACAATCTGGCATTTCCCCTTATATGCCCTGACTGGAATGCTGATGAGGAGATGTTACTTCTGGAGGTAATTTATTTTATTTCTTTTTCAGTTCAATTCAAGTATCCTAATATGGTGTGTTTTTCCCTCAAATTAGTCAAAATTTCTAATTCTTTTTCTTGATATAATTCAGTTTTGGATGATTTCTTGAAATGGGTTTTGCTTACCAGCAATTATTGATAATCTATTTCTATTACTGTATTTTAAAAGGTTGTTTTTTTACAGGGTCTCGAAATGTACGGACTAGGTAACTGGAACGAAGTTGCAGAACATGTCGGAACGAAAACTAAATTGCAATGTATTGATCATTATGACAAAATATTTATGAACTCGCGATGCTTTCCTCTTCCGGTACGGCATATATTGTTCTAGCCGTAGTTTATATATTGTTCTAGGGGCTGTAATTTGAAAGCATACCTTTACCTACCCTATCATGCTGGTTTACCAGGATATGTCTCATGTGATGGGCAAGAATAAAGAGGAACTCCTTGCTATGGCCAAAGAACACAGTGAAACCAAAAAAGGTACTTGCCAGAATTTTTATTTGTTATTTTTTAAAATCGGTGCTTGTTGACTTTAAACAAGTTATGTATTATATATTGGTCAATTTAACTTGGATTTCTGGGTTCTTATAGTCTAATACATGTTTGCTGTTGCTTTTTTATTTTTATTACCTTAGGAGCTACCATATCTGGAGATGTTGATGGGAAAGAAGAGTCCTCTTTTTCTGCAAGAATCAAGTATATACTTGGAAAAAATTATGTGTATTCCTAATCGGGCCTCGTTGAACTTTATCTCTGATATTTTTTGGTTTTGTGTGGCCAGGATGGATGATCAAAGAAAAGGTCAGGCTGGACGTTCCTCTTCGAGCGTTTCTTCGGGTAAAGGATATTTTGCCCTTATGGATCTTGTTGTCAGTATTTCTTGGAGTATAAATTTGCATGCTCTGATATATATATATATATATATATATATATATATATATATATATATATATATATATATATATATATATATATATATATATATATATATATTATATTCTATCTCTCTCTCAGAGATAGACACCGTTGGGGGTTCGAGCTGTAGTAAAATGTCATCTGGAGCCATTAAGGGGATATCTAGTGAAGTCCCAAAAAACAATGATGGGATCGATGCAACTAAAGTGGAAGGTGTGCATTCTCATGATATTTTTTTAATTGTTTTGGTTGATTGAGTTTAATGCTGTAATATATTTTATCATGACTTTGTTTGTGCCTATCAAATGTTGGTGTCTAATGATAATATTAACATTGACTAAAATTAATATTAAGCAATCAAATGATGGTTGAGGTGGAAAAGAAGAAACGTCTATGAATAGATATTCAGCCCTTTAATATGAACTTTTGTAATGATTTTATTGTTGATAGTGAGTAATCAAGTGGCGGCTAAGGTGGACCCAAGTTGAAGAGTCTGATAACAGTCGTCCTATATATTTATTTAAAACAACTTCTTACTAGAGTTATAGTCAACAAAATTGCCAAATCTTCTTATTTCTATCACTAGTTTTAAGTATAGAAAGTATAAAGTTTTTCTTTTTACAGAAAATCGGCATGGAATAATTTCAAATTGGAATTCGTCACAACTTTTGAAATTTGATTTTACAATAGAAAACTACAAAATAATCCAGAATCACTGTGAGATTCTCATTGGTCAAAGGTTGTTTTTACAATTTTTACTAATAAAATGCACAAGTTTTAGTTTTGTTTAACCAATGCCTATGAAGAAAATCTCAAAAGAATTCATAACAGTCTAGTAGTTTTAGTAACTTTCGATATAATGCATCATAAATAGGTATGCTACGCATATCTAACTTGTATAAAAGCAACTAGTTGTCGACTGACAAGTATATAATTGGCCTGAACAATTTTAATTTTATTTACTATATGAATGAAAAGCTAATTACTGCAAGTTTGTTAATGCTATGTAATGACTAGACAGCATATCTTTTAGATTTGTGTAAATTGGAAATATTTCATGTTTGAATCTATATAAATCTGTGCTGGACTGTTTTATTAATATTCTAAATTTGAAAATTTTTAGAATAAATATTTCATGTTTGAATAATATTTAATAAATATTGTCAGTACTCTTAATAAGCCAAAAGTTTTATATAAAATTCTGAAACAGCATCTTTTATGTCTCCTGAGTTTCATCAGACAGGAGCGTTGGAGAGAAAAAACCTAGGGTAACAGTTGATGAAGGTGTTTCTGTAAAAGAATTAAGTGGATATAATTCTAAGAGGCAAGAGTTTGAAGTTGAGTACGACAATGATGCTGAGCAGTTGCTTGCTGACATGGAATTCAAGGAGACAGATACTGATGCTGAGCGTGAACTGAAATTACGAGTTTTGCGTATATACTCAAAACGGTAAGTTTTAGACGTGCTTAATACTTGTTTAAACTGGCAGTCACTTTTGTCATGTTTGTCCCTTTTTCTTTGTTTCTTATTGTAAATAATTAATTTTACGGCCGACACATGGAAAATAATATATTAAATTTCTATTCTATTTTGGAATTTGCTATCGATTAAGTTTTTTATTTAGTCTTGGATTTGAAGATTGGTAAGCAGCCAAGCGAGCATTCCTGTATCTGCGAGCTACCGGATCTAATGCACCATTCAATAAATATACAAATTTATTAAAATAATCATAATTTATTTACCAAATCAAAATTTACGTGTCTACGTTTATATTGATGTTGCAGGCTTGATGAAAGAAAACGGAGAAAGGAGTTCATTTTGGAGAGAAATTTACTGTATCCTGACCCTTTTGAGAAGGACTTAACCTTTGAAGAGAAGGAATTGTGCCGTCGTTACAGGGTATTTATGCGCTTTCATTCTAAAGAGGAACATGATGAGTTGCTGAGGAGTGTTGTTGAAGAACAACGGATTTTGAAAAGAATACAAGTCCTTCAGGTACACTAATGTTCTGATGTTCCCTAAGTATGTCACTTGTAATTAATACCAATTACAAGATAAATATTATTGAAAATTTGGACAATGTGGTAAAATTTTAATTCGATTGATTTTTCTAATGACATTAAAGGTTGTCAAAATTGAGGAGGATGAAATGACTAATAATGCTTTGAATAATTATATATTTTTATTTATCAGTTTATGTTCACCCGCCATTCCGTTAGGTAGGGCCGACATTTTAGTTTTTTTCTCAGTTTTTTTCATTTTTTTGGGTTCTTTTTTTAGTTATTATTATTTATTTTTTTAATCTTCAATTGTGTAAAATACTGCTTGTTGCAGGAAGCTCGAGCTGCTGGTTGCCGAACTTCTGCTGAGGCAGAGAGATTTATAGAACAGAAAATGAAAAGAGAAATTGAGGAAAATTCCCGTCGAGTGAAGGAACATTCCCAGGCTGGTCCGGGTGGCAAATATTTGCAAAGGATGAATCATCATAAAGGTGAACAAGATATCATCTCTAGCGGAGGTAACAAGAGCCCGTCTGTATTAGATCCTGTTGGAAAAGACTCTTCATCCAACACTAAAGGACTCGATGGTTCTGATGTTTCAGATAAATGGGACGTCACCGGCTTTCTAGGAGCTGATTTACTCTCAGAAGCTGTAAGTATTTTATATAAATGGTTTTGTATTAAATTCTTAGATAAACTACGAAATTATGTTTTAGTTTAAATAAATAAAACAAAAACAGATTGTTTTTTTTTTTTGCTGTTGTTCTTTTTTGTAATTAAGCTAAGCCTTCGGGGTATTTTTGTAATTTCCCCTAAATACGAAACTGTGAACTTGGACTCGAGCAGGAGAAACAACTATGTGGGGAGATGAGAATCCTACCAACGCATTACCTAAACATGCTGCAAACCATGTCGATGGGGATTTTAAATGGAAACGTAACCAAGAAATCGGACGCACATGGCCTGTTCAATGTCGATCCGAGCAAGGTCGATAAAGTATATGATATGCTTATAAGAAAGGGGATTACTCAGACATGACCATCATCTAATTATTCTTGGGGAAAGGTAAAGGTGCCTAAGCTTTTTTTATATGTATTGTTGATAGGTTGTACATACTAGCCCAGGGGACCATATTACTTGGTCAATTTTAGATGACATATAAGAACCCCTTATAGTGTTGATACCTTGAAAACTTTACTCATATTGATTCCTGATTTGGGTTTGAAAGTCATGTGGAGTTTGGGTATATTTTCTTGTATGTTTTGTCGAGCAAGAATCGGACGAGTTGTAACGTAACTATCGATATTTGTTTTTGGACCACCAACACAGGTATGTTATGTATGGTTCATATTATTCCGCGCCAAAATTATTTCTTGAATAATTGTACGAAAGGAAAACTTATCCCAAATTCTGTCTGGCCAAATTTGACTTAGCCAATCATTTTAGTTGTATATTCATATTTGTACTAAGTGATGCTTTTAACTTAATAATTATTATTATTATTATTGGGACTCATGGCATCTTAGTGTGTGTGTGTGTGTGTGTAAATTGCAATGTGATTTGTTTCTTTCCCAATACCTTGTATGCTTACCTTTTAACTCTTGTTTCTTCATTATTGTTTAGTTTTGATCCAAGGTTTTATTCACTTGTTTTTGTCATCATCACTCACCAGAGACCCTAATAACAAAAACCTTCTGACCTCTCCAAATTAAATAATCAGGTGAAATACAATGTATACTATTTTTCATTGACTTTTTCTTATTTGTCTCATTTAGGGATTTTCAACATTCCCATTGGGTATTATAGTGTTGGGAGTTGATGCTAATATTTTAGGGTAATTAAAAAAAACATTTAATTTATAAAAAAAAAAAAAAAAAGGAACTGATGAAGAGCTTTGGATGCCATGATGTAATGAGGCCAAAAACAAGAAAGGAGTCAAAGTACAAATTCTATCTCCGTAAATTTATCATATGTCTAATCAAATGTTAATTCAATTTCCGTATTTGTATTTATTAATCATCATATCAAGTCATATCTTGATTTGTGCAACCATACATTACTATATATTGTTGTTATTATTATTATTATTATTATTATTATTATTATTATTATTTGTTTGACTTTTACTCCGATTTGGAACAAAATACCACAACAAAGTACATGTGATAGTAGACAAGGGAGTAAAAGTGTGAAAATGTGGGAAAAGGATTTACAAGACCTTGTTGTAGGCTTGCGGACAAAGCTAATATCAAATCCCTTTCAATGACAAAGAAGCACAAACTGTGCTGTCTTCACACACAAACAAACACACACACACATGTGTGTGTGTGTATGTGTGAAGGAATGTGGCCATCAGACATAGATCCAACACAGTAGAGAACAGTCATCTGTGACAAATGACAGTTTACATTCTCTCTCTATTCATTGGGTGGTGGTGTGGGGTTAAATCCGTAAATGTTCATTTATATGACTATGAAGGATTTATATTTATTTATTTACTTAATTAGAAAATTGAAATCGCGGAATGTGCTTTAATAATCTCTAGGGCGTGGATACAAGTTCCGCAAAATATTATTAGTTGACCCTAAAATATTTTAGACAATAATATCCCTAAATGAAAAGACTAAAATAACCTTACTCATAAAATATAATTAAAATTAAAAAAAATAAAATTTATAATATATATATATATATATATATATATATATATATATATATATATTTATTTATTTATTTTAAAACAAATATATAAACTCTCGTAACTTCTTCTTCATCCCTAAACCTCTCTTAATACCTACAAAATTTCACATTAAAACTTGTAAGGATGGAAGATAATGATAAAAACAAAATGAATAATATTATCATTCTTGACATCTATTTGTTTTAGTTCTTTTTTTTTCTCTCTTTTTTTTGGTGTATTACTATTAATTGGGTTGAAAATCGTGAATATATTCGATTTGGTTTTAATGAACAATTGATGTATGTTCGAAAGTTTTGACCGAACATTATACATATGTTCGAATATATTACTTGAACACTTGCATATTAATCGATTGATATTCATTAACATGACCTATATGTTCGGAAGTTTCGGTCGAACAGATGGCTTTGGTTCTACTATAACCAGAGTATAACACGATCATTTCTTTCAAAAACTTTAAACCCTAACCTAAATAATTGAATCAAACCCAATGAGAAACTTACCCCGTACGTTTGATGGCTCACCCCATTCCATTTTTCCTCTTAGTAGATTATATGGGTTTTTCAAAGTAATTTTTTCCTTCCTTTTTTCACTCGTTTTCTTCTTCTCCGCGTTTTTCTTTCTTCCTTCCTCCCGTCGATTCTCTCTCTTTCTCCTTACTTTCCTTTTCTTTTCTTTTTCATTTTATTATTATTCTTTTTATTTTATTTTTTATATTATTTATTTATATGAGGTAAAATAGCAGGATGTTTGTGGAGTTGATTTAGTAAAAAAATGTATTTAATTTTTTTTGAAGTACTCTAGGGTTAATTACTAATATTTTAAGATACGTATATTCACGCCCGAATTTTTATCTATAGTGTTGTATTGTTTCGTGATTAAATAAACTAAAAAGAAAAAACTCATCCGGTGCTCAGGATAGTCAAATAACTAGATTTGATAGCCAGAAGGCTTTGGATAGACCGAACTTATAGATTAGATTTGAAATAAAAGAGTGAAACATTATTTAAATAGAAGAAGGAAAAAAGGAAATAGATACATTCCCACCCACCTAGTATGCATTTATACAAGCGAAAAACAAATGATGAGAGGATATTTCTAATTTTGGAAAGATAAAAAACTTGTATGAAATCGTCCATAGATCTTAATTTGAGTGTTGGATTTTTTTTTTAATATTGTTATTTTTAGTTAGAAAAGTACCGCGATTGCATAAAAATGTATCATTTGTATATATTAAATCCATGTAAAATAATTTAAGATACAAAATGAAATGTGAAATAAAATTGACACTTTTCAAAAGAAAAGTGATGGTTTATTATTTAAAATTCAACTTAACACTTTCAAAGTTATAGTAATACTTGTAAAAAAAAAAGAAGATAATTTTTTATTTAAAGTGTAAATGAACACTTTTAGACTCAAAAATGATAGCATTAAATAAAGACAGACTATTATATTTTAGTTGTATGCTTGACTAATATGTTGTATAATATTTTTAAGTCAAAAATGATACTTTTATAGTTAAAAAATAACAGTATTAATAATAATAAAAAAAAACTGTCACACCCTGTATGATTAGGATAGACATTGGGGACATATCTGTAATTACACACAAGCATTTTAAAGTACAAATGCATTCTGTCTCATAGGACATTGGGGTTTTCCTGTGGATTAGAATCCAACACCAGAGGACAATCAGATGACACTGTTTCATCATCATCATAATAATTATAAAAGCTTCTTCTCCATTGGGACCCACCAAACAGTGACTTCATAAATTTGGAGATGAAAGGCATGCATAAGATGCTCTGACATGGCTTTGCTAACTCCCAACTTATATTTACAATTAGGTAACATCATTTACTGAAAATAGTCATTTAAGTACAATTACTGAGTCAAACTACAGTAAATTCTTAATCACCAATGACTTGAAATAACCTTTTTGAGCATTGATACTCGCTCATGATTGGACAATGGATTTGGGAGAAATTAAAGATTTCAATATAGCCACTCACTTGGTCAAACCCAATTTTATTAAATAAATTACTGGTTGATTCGAGATTAATTTATCAATATATATATAATTAAAAAATAATACAATATACATAAAAATCAAAAGTATATGTAGTTTATTAAAAGTTGACCAAATTGCCTAAAAAAAACTTATTAGCTTAGAATAAATTATAAACTCATGTAATGACTACAACTCTATCAACTTATAATTGCTTGCAATAAGTTATAAGCTCGTATAAAAAAAATAAAAAAAAATAAACCAATCAGGCCTACAACTCAATCGACTTATAATTGTGGAAAGTTGGGATGCGGGGTAATTTTGTACATGATCATCTTTTGCCTTCATCCTTCGAACTCGATAGTCAATGCATAAATGATAAATACAAACAAATAAGTGACCATTTTCTTTTCTTATATTCTATGCAAAAATTATGTCAAAGCATTATTTATAGTTCCCCTTGTCACCTCTCCCACTGGCCTCTTCTATTCTCTAGATACCACAATCCCAAGCCCTACATCGTGCTCTTCCAACATTCACACACCTATACACTAGTGTAATAAAAGGCTTTCAAAAAATGAATTAGAAATCTGCCTCTTTATTTGAAAGAAACAAATAAAAGAAGATTAAGTAAAAATAAATATAATGTTCTCGCTATTAATATATTTTTATAGCAACAATTGAAAACTACAAATTAAATGCACTTACCGATCTCAATTATTTTGGTTATCAGTCACAAACTTATTTAATTTACGAAACAAGATCAGCCACTTGATATAAACTCTAACCAACGAGTCAACAACGGTTTCAATTCTTAATATTTAAGGATATTCTCGGCTATTTAGACTAATATTTATTGGAATTCTTAATATTATTAATTAGAATTTTGGGTTATTTTTGGGAGTAATAAAAATGCATATTTGTTAAGGATTTAAATTTTTTAAGTTTTACTGTAAATGTCAAATCATGTATATAAGTAGATGATAAAGTATTATATTATATTGTATTTTATATCAAGATGTTATTGTATTTAGTAATATTAATTTAATTATATATGTTAATAGAATAGTATAAGATAGAGATTAAGTGTAAGAGATTGTTGGTTGAGTATTTGATTTTTGAGTTCTTAAAACAACCGAGTATCTGATATTCGAAATACTAATTTAATATTTAATACCCCAGAGCAAACAGGTTGGGCCATTCTCATAAATAGTGAAAATACTTGTTTGTTATAAGATTAAGAATCATTTTCAATATAATGTCAAATTATATTTGAAAAGTTAGATAATGTATTACTATTTTCTTATGTTAAATTATTTTTAAAAAATAAATGATATTGTATTATATTATTTTATTTAGTAATATTCAATTGTATGTGTTAATATAATATAGTCTAAGTGTAATAAATTGTTTGTTAGTATTTGATTTTTAAATCTCGCAACAAACGAGCACTACAAAAAAAATCAAAATTTTCCGAGGGATTTGTTTCCTTCGGAAATAGGAAATATCCAAGGGAAATTTTTCCCTCGGAAAACCGAGGGATTTGTTGCCCTCGAATTTTTCTATTTCCGAGGGAATATCCCCTCGTTTTTTTTGTTTTTTTTCTTTTAGTCTCCGAGGGATTTTTCCCTCGAATTTAATTTTTTTTATTAATTTTCAATTTTTAGTTTTTAATTTTAATGTCTGTTCAATTATTAAAATTTTCAAAAATTTGAAAAAAGTAATTAAAGAAAAGACAAATAAATAAACCAATTATTATAAAAAATAATTGAAAATTTAAGAATAATTACATGCGTTCGATCGACACAGTAACAAAGTTTATATGAACCGTAAAAGTGTTCTATGGATGGGGAGGGGGGTACTGCTGTTGCTGATGGGGAGGGGGCAACTGCTGCTGGACACGAGCATACATCTCAGCCATCTGTGCCATCTGGGCAGCCATGCGCGCCTGAAAGTCCTCCTGCTGTCGGCGCTCCTCCGCACGTTGTCGCCTTTCCTCG
>BMAC01000095.1:676643-732371 GCA_014905375.1 Phtheirospermum japonicum | reverse complement strand
TGGGCGGCGCTCTTTCTTTTCTTCTCTCTTCTTCTTTCTTTTCTTCTTAGTTTTCTTTCTTTTCTGAAACAGCAGGCGGCCAGCTCGCTGATAAATTAGGTCAAACATTCCGAGGGAATGTGAATCCTTCGGAAAACCGAGGGACTTAGTACCCTCTATTTTTACTTTTTTTTTAACGAACCGAGGCAAGCCAAATTCCCTCGGAATTATTCCGAGGGAAACTGAATTTCCCTCGCAAAACCGAGGGAAATTGGGCTTCCCTCGAAAATTTCAAAAAATAAAAAAAATCGTAAAAAATAGAAAAAATTGAAAAAAAAATAATTTGTTTACGGGACGCAGAGGCGCACCCCTCCCCGCCCCGATCGTATTTTCTTGGGTCTTCCTACTATTTTTTACTATTTTTTCTATTTTTTCGGGTTTTTTTTCTATTATTCATCTAAAATCAAAAAAAATTAGAAAACGCGTGCGGAACGATCGACGCCCGACCCCCGTGGTTTCACGACGCCGAGGCTCACCCCTCTCCGCCCCGGTCGTGAAATGATGGGATTCGTTTCTAATTTTTTACTAATTCTTCTATTTTTTCGGGGTTTTTTTATTTTTTTTATTTAAATTAAAAAAATAGAAAACGCGCCCGACCCTCGTAGTTCCACGACGCCGAGGCGCACCCCTCCTCCAATATGGAAAAATCACGACGCTACGTCGCTTCGCGTTTCCAACCGAAGGAGTTAATCGATCGATCGTATCTTGTTGTTGGTCGAATCCCACGACACGTGTGGACACGCACGTGATCGTTGGTATTTTTCGATCGAATTTGAGGTCAAAACCACTCCACGTGCCTAAGATGATAGGATCGGTTTCGTTTTTACGATTTTTCTATTTTTTACAAAATTTTTTTTATTTTTTGAAATTTACGAGGGAATCAAAAATCCCTCGGAATTCCGAGGGAAAAAAAATTGAAAATTTTGAAAAAAAAAATGATTTATTTTCGGGACGCCGAGGCGCACCCCTCCCCGCCCCGGTCGTAATTTCTTGGGTCTTCCTACTATTTTTTACTATTTCTTCTATTTTTTTCGGGTTTTTTTTCATTACTCATCTAAAATCGAAAAAAAATAGAAAACGCGTGCGGAAAGATCGACGCCCGTGGTTCCACGACGCCGAGGCCCCCCCCCCCCCGGTCGTGAAATGATGGGATTCGTTTCTATTTTTTACTAATTCTTCTATTTTTTCGAGTTTTTTTGCCTTTTTTTATTTAAAATCGAAAAAAAATAGAAAACGCGTCCTAAACGATCGACGCCCGACCCACGTGGTTCCACGACGCCGAGACGCACCCCTCATCCAATATGGAAAAATCACGAAACTACGTCGCTTCGCGTTTCCAACCGAAGGAGTTCATCGATCGATCGTATCTTGTTGTTGGTCGAATACCACGACACGTGTGGACACGCACGTGATCGTTGGTATTTTTCAATCGAATTTGGGGTCAAAAACACCCCCACGTGCCTAAGATGATAGGATCGATTTTGTTTTTACGATTTTTCTATTTTTTACGATTTTAGATGAAAAATAGAAAAAACCCCGAAAAAATAGAAATAAAACCCAAAAAATTACGACCGGGGTGGGGAGGGGTGCGCCTCGGCGTCCCGGAAATAAATTCTATTTTCTAATTATTTTTTTCGATCTTTTTTTATTTTTTCGGATTTTTTTAAAAATATTAAATAAATTTCCGAGGGAATTCATAATCCCTCGGAATGATTCCGAGAGAAATTGAATTCCTTCGGAAATCTAATTAATTTTTTTAAAAAATAATAAAAAAAAACGAGGGAATGATATTTCCCTCGGTTTCAAGGGAAGATCCCTCGGTTTTCCGAGGGACGTCTTCCCTCGAAAATAATTCCGTCGGTCATCCTTCGATTTGTCCTTCGTAAATTATAGCGGTATATTTTGGCGCCCGTATTTTCGAAGAAAATTCCGAGGGATTGATATTCCCTCGGAAAAAATTGAGAAAATTAACTGTCCCTCGGTTTTCCCTCGTAAATTTACGAGAGAAGTCAATTCCCTTGAATTGTCCCTCGGAAAATCGCTGTTTTTTTGTAGTGGAGTATTCGACGTATATCAATTTAGTATTTTGAACCTACGGCAAACAAAGTAGGTGTTAAAAAACTAATCGACAACATAAAATACCTTTTAAAATTGTTTGAATGTTGGTGATTTCAAAATTTATTATGTTCGAAAGTATTATTAATCCAATCGAACTCGAAAGGATTTTTAGTTCGGTCAAACACAAATCGATCTCAAATAATTAACTTGACATTTCTACACACTTTGTTAGAGATCGATTTTCTTATTATATTTAATTATATTTATTTAAATAATTAATGGACTTTGGACCCGTAGGGTTTTATTTATTTAAATACCAGTTTATTATTAGTTGTTTTTCTTTTCTTCTCCCCCAAAGAAATTGGCGCTTTTAAACATACTTTTGCCTTTTAAATTGGTTTTAATTTTATTTTTCTATTCAATTAATATTATTTTCATATTTATTTCTCAAGTATTTAATATATTTAATTAATTTATATTTCAACACGAAGCGAACTCACACGATCATTTAACAATTGATACCAATTGAGTCGATTTTCAGCCTCGTTATATGTATTCCTTTTTCTCTTATTTATTTATATTTTTAATTTTATGTCAAAATGTCTTTCTCCCTATAAATTATCTTCAATATTACTTGTCTCTCCATTGTATTTGTTTGAGTTCGACATTAAATTTCAAGAAAACAATTTTGCACAAAAAAATATTAATTAAGAATTAATATATAAATATATCATGGTGCAAGTGCAAGTGCATGAGCTACAGAAAAATGGAACCGAAGAAAAAACAGAGACGGTCAATAAGCTCTGCATCATCAACGACGACGCCGATTTGCTGATCGAAATACTCAAACGCATCGACGACGACCGCTCGATCGGCGTCGCCGCCTGCGTCTGCCGCCTCTGGCGCGGCCTGATCGCCCGGAGCGACTCGCTGTGGGAGCACCTCTGCTTCCGCCGCCTCTCTCCGCCGCCGCCGGAGGGCGTCAGGACGGTGGTGGCGGCGCTCGGGGGATACCGGAGACTGTACCTGGTGTGCGTGAAGCCGGTGCTGAGTCGGCTGGGTGAGCTGAGGGTGGGCGGCGGCGCTGAGGTGGATCTTACGCTGTCGTTGTTCTGTGTTGATTATTATGAGAGGGTGCTGCTCGGCAGCGGCGGTGACGTGGCATCGCCGCCGGCGTCGCTCTTGTTTTTACGCAAAGCTGTCAACGTGTGACATGTTGTGATGTATCTGTTACATTATTATTTTTATTATTATTATTATTAATTTGTGTTAATTAAAATTTGTTCAATGATATAATATGTGTACTCCATAAGTTTTCAAATATAAATAAATTGAAGCATAAAAATTTATAATTTTATTGATTTGAGTGATTTTTTTTAAAAGAAAAAAAAAATAGTGTTCAGTTTATTGACAAATAGATTAATTACAATAACCTTTTCATGTCATGTATGTATCCATATTTTCTGTTTTTTCTCCAACTTCTCATGCATCCATCTCCATCTCATACGAATAGGATGAAATTTTAGCTTATACTAAACCCTAAAAATAATTTGTTTGATTATTTTTTTAATTATCTTTAATGGGATTTTTATCGAAAAATCGCATTGAGTGGCAAGTAAGTTCAATAGTTAAGCTTCGAGGTTATGCGTCATATGAATAAATTATCAAATTATGTGATTGCTCATAGCATCCCGATTTGTCACATCAGACGTCTATCACTAAAAACGGTGATTGTGATTCGTTTTGGAAAAAATAAATTAAAAGGTTGTTCTTTATTATAGAGTTCCAATGATCGTGTTGGATTTACAAAATTAGAAAAATAACGTTATTTTTTAAGTAATTAGGACGAGTAGAAAGAAATTAATAACTCCATGTCAACTATTTACCAAAAGGCATATACTGAGATCATGTTTTGGATCATCTGATTAGCCTTTGGGCTATTGAGCTTACTATTTTGGGCCGAGTAGTAGAAGAACTTTTGGAAGTTCGGTTTCTATTGGTTGGTTATTCGCCCATATTATTATTAGATAATAAAGCTGCAAAGGCTAGTTTGTGTAGTGGGCCAAGAAATTGAAAGGGCTTTGTATTGCGATTTTAAGAATTTCACTTTTTACTATTAAATATCAAATTACGTATAAAAATGGATAATAATATATTATTATATTATATTTGATATCAAATTATGTGATCAAAATGAATAGTATTGTATTATAATATTGTATTTAATTAATTAATTACAAACAATTATTGGTTGGATATTTAATTTTTCAAATTCTTAACAAATAAGTATTCGGTTTCGAAATATTGAAATTACGCCAAACATGCCATAAAAGATGATCGTGCTATTGGTTAATAGCCCACTTATAAATGAAGGATCACTAACATTATTTAATTATATAACTTCATTAGGAAAAAAAAAAAAAAAAAAACTTGCTCTAAGAAAAACTAAAACATTAGTGATTTTGCCGTACAACCCGTTTCAGCCATAAAACCAAAAATTTATTGGGAAAAGTTAGATTAACTAACAAATTATCCCATTAGATGAAAAAGGGACATTTACCTAGAATTGAGAATAATCACGAGAATTAATTGTCGATACATTACGTAACAAAAAAGATTGCGTGTAAAAGTTTTGGTATTGATAAAGTTGACCATTGAAAAAAGCAAGCATGTATAATTAACTAGTAACATCATAAAGCAGATTCTTTCATTAATTTAGTCATTTTCTCTTTTATAAAAACTACACTAAAAGAAAACATAATAGCACTATTGATTAATCAACTAAAAGTGGCAACCGGAGATTTGAAAGTACAAAAAGGAATTTTCTTTGTGTATAGTTGAAGTAAATAGCATAAAAAGTCAATATACATGCAATAAGTTTTTTTTAATAGAAAGATATATAAATGTGATGGATATCAGCTAGCTCTGATTGACAAACAAAGTTTGGAGCGAGCTCCAAAAACTCATAAGAGAGTGACTAATTTTGACAAAAAAAAAACAAGATTATAAGCAATACAATTTTTCAAGCGACTATCTAAAAAAAAAGCCCAAAAAGGAGGGACCATTGCAGAGAAGTCGTACATCATCAAGTAGAGGCGAGCAAGTACCTCCCCTAACGCAGCATGAATCACATTATTCGCATCCCCAAGAATACAAAAGTCGGAGAGATTGAACTCGTGTGCAATAACAAGGGTTTCACGCATGGCTAGGAATTCGGTGATCTCAGGATCGGTAATGCCAATAACTTTCTTACTGAGGCCATACATGAATTTTCCGTGAGTATACTCAATGTAGACACCCAAGCCGCTAAGTCCCAAGATTTTGATATTACTCCATCAAAAAACACTTTTGTTGAAGTTGGCTGGGGTAGTAAGGTTCGATGAAGGTAAGGGTGGCAGAATCACGCTCAGGTCAGAAGTTAGCCGTTTGAAAGTCGGACAAGGGGCAAATGGCCGAATGCCAAGAATTTTGGGTCCAGCACGTTACCATAAAAAATTAGGCTATTGAGGTGAAACCATAAATGGTTGCATAGAACAGCAAACAATTCAATTTTTGAAGTACTATTTGAGAGGATAATGTCTCGAACTCAGAGGTCCACAAGTAGTTGTTGGAAAGAAAATATGAGACTGCAGAGACCGACATCCTTCCAAATCCGTATCGCAAAGAGGCGATCAAAGAGGAGAACAAAATGAACACTCAAATGAAATTGTTAGATTCAAAAATACTAATAATGTTTACATTAAGAGAATAAATCTCCAAACCAACAAGTATTTTTATTCTTATAAACTTAATAATCATTAACTATCTATTTATACTAGAACTAAACTTGATGAATAAGAAATAAATTCTAATAATAATAATAATCCAAAACAAATAAAACTATTCCTGAAATATCTTAAATTAATCAAATAATTGATAATAAAAAGATACTCACACACACACACACACACACACACACACACACACACACACTAGTTTAATACATGTGCATTACACGGGATTTATCAAAAGATAAATATAAAAGATATTTATGATAATTATAAAATTTTATGTAAAAAGAAAATTTCAAATAATGTATTCTCAATCCGTGCCTTATACATGTCTAATTTATTTATTAATTATCATAATTACTAAATAATTTATATTTTAATATTTAGATGCAATTCGTTAATAATTTTATTTACATACTTATAAAAATTAAAAAGAAGCCACATTCTAAACTCGTGCCTAATATCTATTAATTAATTATTATTATTATTATTATTATTATTATTATTATTATATTATTTTATATTTTTATATTTAAATTAAATTCATTAATAATACTAGTTACATACTTTAGAAAACCTAACAGATGTCATACTCTCAACCCGTGTCACATTGTACCATGTCTAATCAAAATTAATTAATCATCACCATCATCATCATCATCATCATCATCATCATCGGTATTATTATTATTTTTTTTTTTGTTAGATTCAATTTATTACTTAATATTTACTTACATATTTAGATTTTTTCAATAAATATTAATTTACCTATATAGAATATTTAAAGTTCTAAAATTAAAATTATATTAACTTTTATTATGAAAACTGCTTATTTGATAATTTTCATAATAGCATTTTTTAACTAAAATTATATCTTATATAATTTATCTTTTAATTAAAATAATTAACTAGATCTTTTCTACTAATTATATATGACTTATTTGTATTTTTATATTAGAAGAATAAGATGAAAATATATATGATAAATATAAATATTAAATCAGTCAAAATATAATAAAATAAAAATATTAAATTTGGCAATATACAATAAAAGAAAAATATTAAATTATGTATATATTAGGGTCGGATGATACCTAAACAACCGAATCATCAGAATTTTTTATTTGTCAAACGAACCATGCGGAGCAGACACATAAATTACGAGATTTTGCATTAATATATAAGGGTGATACTAAAATATAATTAATAAATATATGTATTACGAGTAGTGAATGTTGGTAAGCATAATAAGCTATTTTATAACTTATTTAGAGGGCTTACAAACTTTTTGTATTCAAATAAGCCTTGTTTGATTTGATGAGTTTATTTGAATGTCTGACTTATCTCAAATGTTACTATTACAAGAGTTTCAAATAAACTCATGGAGCTTTTTTTATTTTATTTATCTTTTAACCCTTTTTTTTTTGGGAACTACAATATAATGTTATTAGTGTTTTTCTTTTTTTTTTTTGTATTTTATCGCATAACTAATTATTACTTTAGTATTTGGACTTGTATAGTATTGTGTACTTATTATTTTTATATAATTAATAACAATATTAATAATAATAACTAAATAATAATATAATCAGATTTATAATTTTAGCATTAATAAAAAAAATATATTATCAACAATTAGATTTATAATGGTAACATTCTTTCGAAAAATAAATAAAAATATATGAAACACTATTAGATTTACGATGTTAAGATCCATTCAAAAGATAAAAAAAAAAAAAAAAAACAAGGATATTATTATATTAAACATATAGTTTCGTGTAATTTTGATTTTTTAGCAAACTTATTAGTTAAATTTGTCAAACGCTTTTATATATATTAGCTAGCTTTCAGTTATTAGTCATCAGTCATTAGCTATCAGCTTTCAACTAACTTGTCAGGTATCAAATAATTTTTCAACTATCAGCTTTGGCTGCCATACACACCCTTAATCTCCATCAATAAGGGATCCTTGGGGAAAAGTACTACTCCCTCCGGCTCATTTTATCTTCCGCAATTAACCATTTCACGAATATTAAGAAAGATGATTCACTACAAAAGAACTCAAAAACGTCGACGGACATTACTGACGGGAAGCATGCCGTCAATAAAAGTCTGGCACTACCGACGATCACAATTACCGATGGCGTGTAGATGCACGCAGGCCATCGGTAGATTTGTCCGTTGGCAAGTTCTCGGGAAGTAGGCGGGAGTAAAGCCCACCCAATATGCCGACGACATAAGTCCGTCGACCAATTTTTTTTAAATAAAGAGTATTAATTGTCGACGAAAATTAAGCCGTCGGCAACACCAGCTTAAATTTACGACGGATTATTTTCGTTGGCAACGCCGTTTTTTTTACCGACGGAAATGTGTCCGTCGGTAAACTTCATAAAATCGGCGGCAGCGGACAGAATGCTCCACAATTCACAAAGCAACAACAAAGAAAAAAGGCGAGAAGAAAAGGGAGAAGAGAGCGACCTCCGGAGCACCACACTGTCATATATTAAGGTATGTTAGCCTTTTAATTCAATTTGAATGTTTTTTTTTTAATTTAGGATTTTAATTTAATTTAATTTGTAATTCAATTTAGTAATTAGGATTTGATTCAATTTATGATTTTTTATTTTAAGTTACGATTGAACCGTTGAATTAGGATTTAATTTAAGGTTTAGGGTTTGAATTTAGGAATTAAGTTTTAAGAAATTTAATTTGGGGTTCAGTTTAGGAATTTAGACTTGATTTATGCAATTGTGAATGATTTAAACAATTAGGATTTGATCGTATCTAGTTGGATAATTAAAGTCCAATTTTGATTTAGTATTCATTTAGGGTTCATTTATGCAATCATGATTTATTTTAGGGTTTAATTTATAATTAGAGTTTAATTGTGCAATTATGCAATCTTTTAAAGTGTATGTGATGGTGGTTTTTAAATGACGTGATGTCGGATGTATTTAATGTATGTTATGATTTTTGTTATATACATTATGATTGATTGATGTTGTGATTGGTTGAGTAGACGTCGGTGATGACGTGGTGTATGGTGCCGGCCAGGAGGTTTCGTCCCTCCAATAACGGTTTTCAAAATTGTTTTACAAAATGATGGTGGTTTTAAAAAAATTTGTATGATTAATATAGTAAGTACAATAGGTATTTTCGACTTGTTTAATTCGATTTAGTATCAAATAGAGAGTTTGATACAAAATTTCGAATTGTTCCATTTCTCCGTCGTCAAGTCCTCGACAAATAATTATCTTGAAAATATATTCTCAGTGAAATCTTCAATATACATATGAAGGTTTGTGCTCATTTTTAGAAAAATCTCGATAAAACATATTTTGCATTAAAAATTAAATAGAGATTAAAAAGCGAAAGAGGATAATAAGTTGATTTGTTGAAAAAAGGCACTGGCCTGGACATGGAATTGAAGAAGGTGGTTTCTTGACTCCGTCTTGTCCAAAAATAGTAACTCGAAATGTTGATTTGTTGACTAAGTTGATTAGAGATTTTGTATGATTAATATATTAAGAACAATAGGTATTTTCAACTCGTTTAATTTGATTGTATGTAATTGGATAATTAAGGTCAAATTTTGAATTTAGTCATAATTTAAGTGTACATTAGTTAATATTTAGGAAATTAAGGCACAATCGTATTTAATTAAAAATGTAAGTTTCGATTTTATTGAATTCGGGCATAGTTTAGGTTATCGTATTACTTTATAGAATATATATATATATATATATAAAATGTATATTGTACATGAATGGGAGGACCTAATATTTGCGTTTGGTTGATATTGTTGTGAGCATTGAGTTTGCGCACGTCGTTTACTAAATTCTCAAACCCGACTTTGTACACTTCAACTAACTTATCAGACTCCAATTTCTTCAGACTCAACTCATCGATAATTTTATTAGCCTCAGTCAATTTCTCAATCGTCTTAACAACATCCGATTTCTGGTGCTTCAAATCCTTGATTTTTAAACTCATTGTTACAATTATCGTGCCCTGTTATTGACGCTTGATCAGTTACCCGAGTATGGAACATATAGTTAATCTCTACAGTAAATTTATAAAAAATGATAACATTAAATTCTGATTTCCAATTGTATTCAAACACTAAGAAGTGTCTGATTACAAACTAATATATATATTTTTTTCTTTTATTAATGTGATATTAATTCTCCTTTGATTTTGGTCATTTTGATTACAAAATTGTTATTACTAACTTCTTATAGGTTATGTTATCTTTATATCTTACTTTATCAAAACATTTCAAGAGTTGAGCCAGTGAAAGTGAGATTGTGGGTATAAAGCTCGTAATGACTTAAATTTCACACTACCTACAAAGCATGACAATAATGATTATATATAGTGAAATTCATGTAATCTCTTAAAAGGATTTTATTTTATTTATTATTATTATATTTTTAATTTCCCTGGGATTACAATAAGTTTTAATAAAGACTCTCAGTCAAAATTGTTGACTAGCGTTTCGAAAAGGATCAAGTGTACTCTTTGTTGTTGTAATTCTTATATCAATTAATATATGATATATATATACATGTGTACGTATATTATTCAAATGATGGTATTGTAATTTTGAAAGTACATAAATGATAATAAATACTAGTCTACTAAGCAAGGATAAGAGTATGCGTATTTTGAAATTACATAAATGATAAGAACCCACTAAGCACGGATAAGTGTATACAATATAATACGAGTATGAGAATATGTGATATTTTAAAAAATTAAAGACACGTGTATATAAACATATAATTATTATTTTTAATATTATAAAACATATATACTTATTAAGTAAAATTAAAAAGAAATTGGCATTTTAACTAAATTAAATTTATAAATATTAAAATCTAAAATTTGATTAGTCTAATAAACACTTAGAAAATATCAATTGTAAACAATGATTACGTAGCTTCTAATTGAAACTTTTTATTAACATAGGAATACGTCTTCGAGGTCAACAATCGCGCGGGAGTTCACAGTAATATTCCCTTGGGAGTTCCCTATTATAAGTCCAACAAGAGAACGACCGATTCCGCTGGCAAGAGAACGACAACGTACTAGAGGTACTCATTTAGCTGGAAAACCAAACATAGTGTATTCGAAATATATAAGCCATAACATTTCAAGTCCAACATCTGAAAAATGGGTTCAGTTGACAAGAACGAACTAAGATGCTCATTTTCATGCATAACCAAACAAAGTATATTTGTAATGTCTCAATCGGAATACATCAAGCACAATTGAAATGTAATACAGGATTCGATCGACAACAGAACACACACATCATATCTTTCTGATCTTACTGATCCAACCTGATCAATTCAATTTACAATTCATCATGTGTGCTCCAAAGATGGCCACAGCGATTAATGCGGAGGACGGTAAAGCCCAAATATATATATATATATATATATATATATATATATATATATATATATATATATATATTCTGCATTTTCAATATACAGTAAACCCAAATTTGAGAACCTAACTTGCCGAATCACCTAATTACTTACAAATTACTCATCATACCTGATAATCAAGTACTATTTCGCTCTTTGGCTATCACGCCGATATGCCCAGACTGTCGGACTGAAAGCAATTGACGAAAAAAAGGAGATTAGGTTACCTACCTCCGAGCGCGATTAACGGGAAAACTCAACAAGTGCAACGAGTGTCGCCCGTAGAACTCAGTTCAACGCATCGACAGAACCACTCTTCCTCGCGGCGGACCGATGGCGCCCACTGTGCGCACCGTGGGCTCTGCAGCTTCGGCGAGGGGTCTCGGGATGGGAGGAGGGCGATGATAGGGTTTGAGAGTCCAAGGGTTTCATTCTATTTTAAAATTGCTTTTGTGTAATCGGAGGGTATATGCGACTTTTCACAGTTTATCCAAGACAATCTATGTTAACAAACGACGTAACAAAGACACACACATATTCCGAAGATCAGGACAATCCGGTTCTGCAAACAACATATTAAATTATATCAACAATGCGAATTTATGGGATTGGATTAAAGTGTCCAATTCCACCCTGCTTTGCAAATGCAGTCATACGGTATTGTTACACTTTGATTATAAAAGTATCCATGTTTCCTAGATAATAATGATAGTCATTTTTTACATGTCCATCATGGATAATTAAAGGAATTGCTCGTACAATCTAGTCTGATTATAAAAAGGGAAAATTCCCATATAATATACTTAGATCATATTCAATTCTCAAATGATCCTTTAACATTATTTTTTCCCATTTAAGTCAAATTCTTCCCATTAAATCAAAATTATAATATAACATGTCAAAAATACCCCACCACTCAAAAATATTAAATTATAATTGGATTTTCCAACCCTAATTATATTTCCCATCCCTTTCTTCATTCTGTTTGTTCCGAATCAGCCAGCACCCTTTTTCCGGCAGAGATGCACGGCGATGGCGTCGGTAGTTGGCGGAGGCGTTCAAGCGACGCTCTATCTCAAAAAGTTGGGGATCGGCCAGCACCCTCTCCTTCGACCAATCGACGACTGGCAAAGATCTGGCAAGGCGACGGACGGTGATGACAAGTCGGGAAGCGGCGTTCGGATGGGGAGGCGACTCGGCTGCGCTGAAGTACGGCCTCGGTGAGGCGGTGGCTCGACGGACTGGTTCATCGTGACGGACAATAGCAAATCGGCGACGGGCTTCAGGCCGACTTGACTTGACGGCCGGCGTTGCGAGGGATCCGGCGGCTGCGATAGTGTCGATGTGCTGGTGGCAGCGGTGGCGCTCGAACGCGACTGTGGGGGTCGAACGCGACTGGTGGCGTTGCGAGTTGCATTCTTGAACGTGAAAAGCCTTGTTCTCCCAGCAACCGATTATGCAAAGTCGATTTGGACAGAGAAGTTTGGATTTGAAAAGATACAGCATGTAGAAAAGCATATTGCAACATATTATTATCTTTGTTAATTCTTTGTATTTTATTTTTTTTGCAGCTTTTGAATTACAGAAAACTATGTTGGCAAATGATGACATTCAAAGGCACGTCAATGTTAGAAAAAAAAAGTTCCAAAATGCCGAATTATTAATCATGATGAAGTGGATTATGATGTTCCCGTGCAGTGATTAGGAAAAGCAAAGCCTTTTCAGCCAGTTATGGGTTGGTGTTAATGGATTTGTATTTTATATATTCATATATTGAATATTTTGAGAAGATTTCAGACTAAAACATAAGTTGCAGATTAGTTGAAATGAGTAGTGAGAGGAATAGGAAAAACATGTTGAAGGATCTCATTGTGATTTATGTCTTGCGGGAAAAATAGGCGTTTGGGAAGGTTTCACATTTGGCAGTGGTGGAGGCGACGGCTTCTTCGGCTACACGGCGGGATGCTAGATTCGCCCAACTCGTGATATAATTATTTTGTATAATCAGGATATATGGAGCGACCTGTTTGGCAATGGAATTTTGGTGGTGGATGGCGAAAAATGGCGCCAGCAGAGGAAACTGGCGAGCTTTGAGTTCCCTGTTAGAGTTTTGAGAGATTTTAGCTGCTCTATTTTCAGGAAAACGCAGTCAAATTGGTCGTGATATAATTATTTTGTATAAGTAGTTTAGATAAGTAGTTTTGTATAAGTAGTTTGGATCATTACAAACTACTCTGCCATTTTATAATTACAAACTGTTAAGTAGTTTGGAATTCTGTGTTATGTATTCTGGATTTGAATGAGTAGTTTGGAATATGTAGTTTAGATTTGAAAATGCATTCTATGTAGTTTGGGTTAGGTAGATCATTAATGTTGAAGTTGGAGTTCATGAGAGTGTAGCTTATGAAATTCCTTAATGTAGTATAAAATTTCTCAATGTAGTATGATTATTTTCTATGTAATTTGGATCTTGACCGATCAATTACATGATATAGTTTTGAAATTTAATCGAGTAGTTCTGAATTTTTCGAGTAGGTTTGAGATTTACACGAATAGTTCTGAATTTTTGAAGAATAGTTTTGAATTTTACATGAGTAGTTATGAATTCACATGAGTATTTTTGAAATTTACACGAGTAGTTCTGAATTTACATGAGTAATTCTGAATTTTACACGAGTAGTTCTAAATTTACACGAGTAGTTCGTCAATTTACACGAGTAGTTTTGAATTTTACACGAGTAGTTCTGAATTTACATGAGTAGTTCGTCAATTTACACGAGTAGTTTTGAATTTTACACGAGTAGTTCTGAATTTACATGAGTATTTCTGAATGTACATAAATAGTTCTGAATTTTACACGAGTAGTTCTGAATTTTCGAAGAACAAAATAAAATATTTATAAAGGGTAATTTAGTACTCTTATATAATTTTTGGATTAAATAGGAAGATGAGATTTCAATGGCTTATTTAGGAAAAAATATTTTACTAATGGCCTATTTGAGAATTTTCCCAAAAAAAAAAACTCGATAGAGTGTTTTCTTATTGAGTGTTAATGTAATTAAACTAAATTTCAAGAGTATTTTACCCCTAACTATTGTGTAAAAGATTTCATTAGCAAATAAATGCGATGGTTATAATGTGAAATATCTCCTTAAAATGTGAGGAAAATTATCGTTGGCCTTATTTTCCTTTTTTAACCTCCCAATTATTATTATTATATTATAAAAATGAGCTAAAATAAAGCCATAATTTTGATGTTCCACTTGTCCATGTTACTCCGCACAATGTAAAATCACATAAACGAAATGACACTGCTACCCTTTTGATTCTTTTTCTCTTTCACCTCTTCATATTAAATTTAACAAGAGCAATTTAACCAAAAGTAGAGTATATGAAATTTCTAAATTAACTTTTCTTTTATTTTTAATTACTTTTGGAAGGGGTGCGCAGGGGCACACCATTGGCTGACCTCATATTTAAAACTAATAATTGTTACTTTATTTCTTCTTTTTCTTTTTTGGAAAATAACTGTTACTTTCACTCACAATAATAATACTAATATTTACATAATCATTATTTCAATTTATTTAAAATTATGATTTATTTAACTTATTTATATATGGATATTAGCATATTTTTAACTGCTGCGTATAGTTGTAGTTCTACTACTTTAAAAATAAACTCTCAACAGTATTTATTTTTATTTATTTTTATTTTTATTTCGGTGCTCGGCGTTTTGACGGAATTTCGCCGCCAGCTGCCGGAAAGCTCACATTCAAAAAACATTCTTACCTTGGAGTAAGCTTTCCTTTTTTCCTTATATTTCTGGTTTTTATTTTTATTTTTACTCTTATTTACTGGTGTTATTTATTGAATATTGCACAGTGAATTTTGCCCTTCAGATTTAACCGTATAATTTTTGTAGATCTGGAGGTATTTTTGCGGATCGGGAACTTTGTGATACTTTTGTGCCGGAATTCATTCTAAATCTCGGTTAGTTTTTGTTTTTATTTTTATTTATAAATTTTTTCTTACTGTTTGAGTTTGTTCATTTTGAGCTTCAATGGGGTAAAATGAGTTCGTGATGATGTTATTTCTCATCTGTGATGTTTCTTAGCTTAGATCTCTGGTTTAATGGAGACCGCATGCTATTTTTTCGTGTAGTTTGAATTCAGCTTGAAATTGTTTGACTATGATAGAGTTTCTATAAATAGCAAGTGTAGCAAAATTAGTGTATGCTTTGTTTGAGCTGAATTAATAAAAAATGTGTGTTTCTTGGATTGATAATCAATTGGTTTGAGCAATACATAATCGATCTGTGTTAGATTCTGTCTTGTTTATCGATTTTGTGATATTAATTGTTAATGAAGTAAATGAGGATACATTATAATCTGTTTCCATAATCTGCAGCTATATTCGGAATCGGACATGGATTGTTAACTCGTGTTTGCATTTAATTCGAATCTGAAGTTGAGATGGGTTCCAATATAGACGAAGCACTTAGAGCCAAAGCATTTGCCGAGAAGCATTTTATCGAGCGAGACTTTATCGGAGCCAAGAATTACGCTTTCAAAGCCCAAGCGCTCTTTCCCGAATTAGAAGGTATATCCCAAATGGTAGCCACATTCGGAGTCCACCTTGCTTCCGAGGCGAAAATCAACGGCGAACTCGATTTCTACTCCATCCTCGGGCTCGACCCGTCCGTTGAAAAGCCCAAACTCAAGAAACAATACAAGAAGTTGGCCGTTTTGCTCCACCCGGACAAGAATCGAACCGTCGGGGCTGACGGGGCGTTTAGGCTCGTCTCCGAGGCGTGGGCTCTTTTATCGGACAGTGTTAAACGAACCTCTTATGACCAAAGAAGGAGCATGCTGTCTCATTCTCGGCCCGATTCGTTCTGGACCGTGTGCACCTCGTGTCACGTTCAGTATGAATATCTCAGGAAATATGTGAACAAGAAGCTTTCTTGTAAAAACTGCCGAAGCGTGTTTGTTGCTGTCGAGACGGGCTTAGCCCCAATGAACGGCTCGTTCCCGTATACCACTTGTGGGGTCACGTGTATACATCCGGCACAGAACGGGCCCGTGGGTCATCATAATATATCCTTTCAGGGTAGTAGTAATAATAATCATAATCATAATAATAATGTGTCTGTTAATTCATCCTTTGTCTTTTACCAAGCCAATGGAGAGACGAACAAGCCGAATTTAAACGGGGAGCATAACAGGCCCATAAAGGCTACTAACGGGCATGCTAACGGTAACAATAGCTATGTGGCGAAACCCAAGCGTGGTAGACCGTCCAAGAAGATAAAAACGGATTTTGGGAGCCCATTCACTAACGGGCACGGACAAATCGAAGCGAAGAATAAGATTGTAGCCAATGGGAACGGGCCATCGAAGCCCGAGACCTCAACGAGACGCTTTTCTGCCATCCCGGCAGTTGACGCTAGGCAGTTATTAATCAGTAAGGCGAGATCGGTAATCTGGGCGAAATTGGAGGAGACGAGGGTTGAATCGGAAGAGGCCGAGAAGAGAAAAAAATCGAGCGAGAAAAAAAGACTGGCAAGGCCTGGCCCGCAATTAGAACTGAAGCGGAACGCTTCGATGTCGATAACGGTCCCGGATCCCGATTTCCACGATTTCGACCGGGATAGGTCGGAGGAGTGCTTTAAGCCGAAGCAGATATGGGCCCTCTACGACGAGGAGGATGGTATGCCCCGTTTGTACTGTCTGATCCGCGAAGTCATCTCGGTGAGCCCGTTCAAGATTTTCATAAGCTACTTGAGCTCGAAATCTGATTGCGAGTTTGGGTTGGTGAATTGGTTGGGTTCCGGGTTTACGAAATCTTGCGGTGGGTTCAGAGTGTTCCATTCCGAGACGGTTGACCAAGTCAACATATTCTCGCACCTTCTGAGTAGGGAGAAAGCAGGGAGAGGTGGTTTAGTGAGGATTTACCCGAGAGGCGGTGATATATGGGCCGTGTATCGTAATTGGGCCCCTGATTGGGACGTAACGACCCCGGCTGAGGTGAGGCACCAGTACGAAATGGTCGAGGTTATCGACGACTATTCGGAAGAAAACGGGGTGTGGGTTACGCCCTTGGTTAAGCTGGACGGGTACAAAACAGTGTATCAAAGGAATGGGAACACGAACGCTATTAGGTGGGTCCCGAGGAGAGAGATGTTACGATTTTCGCACCAGGTGCCGGCTTGTTCGCTTGTTAAGGTCGAAGGGGTTGATTTGCCGGAGGGTTGTTGGGATCTCGACCCGGCCGCGACCCCAGATGAGCTTCTTCAAGGGGAAACTAAAGAAGAGTCTGGAAAAAAGGCCGGTGAAAGTGAAATCTTTGCTTCGAATTAAAAATGTATGTACAGATTTTAAACACACCCTTTGGCGATCGTATTTTCTGAAAGAATTAGATAGTTTGGAGGATAACAAACTGATCCTTGCGCCAAGCGCCCCTAATGTTTTTTTGGGAAGCTTTTATATCGATTCGGGAAATTTGTAACTGGAATTTGGATCTATTGCATTCTTGGTTCCATTGAAATTGCTTTCTGTTTCATTAACTGTCCAGTGTTTCATTGCTGGGTTTGGAAATCTTATGGTTAAATGATTGCATTGCCCATCACAGCTACTCATATTTGTTATTAATGTGTAAATGCATTGACCGATGCTACAAAATACAAAACAGCAATCCTTTTTTTCTTCTTTCCTTTAAAAAAAAAACTGAATACCAAACATATGTTACTATATAACGTGTTGAGAAAGATTTTGTTCAAAACGATCAAGAAATAACAGCAGTCAGACATGAAAGTGCTCGTGTATGTATCCAAACATGGGATTTAATCCCTCCAAAAAAATGCTTTGCCACATGGGTAATAGGATCATGGTTCAAAGGAACTCCTGTTTTCAGTAGCGAGCTTCGTCTTGCTGATAAACTCATCAACCGCCATAATTTTCAACTCTCCACCAAACCTGGATCTAACGGTAACTGTTTTCGTTTCTACCTCCTTTGGCCCCACAACCGTCATTAACGGAATCTTTAGATTTTCTGAGAGCTTAACAAGCTTGTCCAACCGCATGCCACTGCAAACTTCAGCTCGAATGTCGTTCGCTCTCAATTTTTTCGTCACCTCATTGCAGTAATCGATCTGTAACAATGAACGCAACAAATTTCAGTAAAGTGTAAATCCCATCATTCACGAGAAATAAGGATGAATTTTGCTTGACTAGAAATTCTTTTTATTCACCTGTTTGTCAGTCACGGGTAAAACCCGAGCTTGAATCGGAGATAGCCATAACGGGAAATTGCCAGCATAATGCTCAATAAGAACTCCAAAAAATCGCTCTAAGGATCCAAGAATCGCTCTATGTATCATGATCGGTCGCTTCTTCTCTTGATTTGAGTTAACGTATGTGATGTCAAAACGCTCGGGCAAATTAAAATCAACCTATTCCCAAAAAAAGAAAAAAAAAACTCAGCTGTTTGTTATATTGGGAACATGAAAAAGAGTGCAGGCCCGGTCAAAAAAATACCTGTATGGTCGAGCACTGCCATTTTCTTCCAAGAGCATCTTCTATTTTGAGGTCAATTTTGGGGCCGTAAAAAGCACCACCACCGTCGTCTATCTGATAGCTCCAACCTTTTGTCATTCAAAGCATCCTTTAAAGCAGATGTTGCTTTGTCCCAAATTTCGTCGCCTCCCACAGATTTCTCAGGTCTTGTGGAGAGGTTGACTTCATATTTGTCAAAACCGAATTGGAGCAATATCTCCTCCGTGAGATCCAGGACACCCCTGATTTCGTCTTTGATTTGATCTTCTAGACAAAATATGTGTGCATCATCCTGTAAAACAAACAAATCATCAAAGTAAATAATTAAATGTAAGCGTGTAGATCATTTCATCTTGGTCAAGCCGCACACTCCTATCAAACCTTTAGGCCAGTCCCGTATACTAATTCTTAAAATATAATTTAAAAATTACCCGAAAAAACAGAAAATCTTAAAAAAATACTGAACTAACTAAAAGCTAAGGAGAAAAAAAAACCAGATTTAAAAAAAAACCACAAAAACGTAAAAACCCTAAAAATATCCTTAGAATTTGAAAACCCTAAGAAAAACTAAAATTTTTAAAATTTGGGCCTGAGACAATCGGCCTACCAAGGAGTTTTACACAATAACGAGGACATTGGCCTAGCAAAATGAAATAAATGGAAATCACAGAGGAACAATAAAAAATAGGCAGAGACTAATTACGAGATAGGTACCTGAGTAAACCCCCTGACGCGGAACAGGGCATGTAAACTCCCAGACAACTCATATCTATACACTGTCCCAAGCTCTGCAAATCGGATCGGTAAATCCCTGTACGAGTGTTGCTTCCTTTTGTAAACCAATATATGGCAAGGACAATTCATCGGCCGGAGCTGATATTTTTCTTCCTCCACCTTTATTTGATCATACATGCTCTCTTTGTAAAAGTCCAGATGACCACTAGTTTCCCAGAGATACGCTTTCGCTATATGCGGAGTATAGAGCAAATCATAGCCGTTGTGTAAGTGAATCTTTTTCCAGGCATCTTCGATTATGCGCCTTACAATAGAACCCTTGGGGAGCCAGTAAACCAACCCTCCACCAGCCTCTTCCTGCAGTGCAGTAGTATTTATAAGGAGATATTTAAGCCTCAATTATATTGTATAAAAGATGGGGAATCTTAAGGGTGCGTTTGTTTTATTTTTTTTCTGAAAACCGAATTTTGGATTCCCTCGAAATAAACAAAGTCCCGACATAAACCTTCACCTATCAGAAAATTTATGACGCAAACAATAACATATAAACCTATTCTATCTTTTAATTATTTTTGTATCGTGCAATTTACAAAATGGCGTGCATTGGGTAATGTGTGCAATATTCTTATCAAGTATGTTCGAGTTGGTTTGCATTTTACATAGTGCTTCTTTTAACTATGATCTACAAATTTTATCGCGCATCTCTCTCTTTTCACAAATAATAGTGCAAATTTACAATGCGTATTGAAATGTGTAATTGCTATGAACTATGTTGGAGACGTATTGTGCAATAATAATCGCGCAAAACAATCACATCATCCCCACACAAATTGCCAATACACATATTTTCATATTCTTCACACACACACAAAACAATAATAATAATAATTATTATTATTATTATGAATACCCACCAACCAGACATGGCTATGATTTGAATCGCCTGGTTATTTAAGCAATTCTTGATATATTCTATATTTATATTATTTTTGACTCTTTCTGAAAAGTTAAAACCTTTATACCTCTATAGAAAACAGTTCAAGTTCCTGATTGATCCGACGGTGGTCCCGCTTTTCAGCTTCCTCGAAGTTGAGATAAGCTTCCAATTGTTCCTCATCCTCCCATGCAGTGCCAGTTATCCTCTGCAGCATTGACTCATTTGAGTCACTTTTCCAGTAAGCCCCAGCCACAGACTCCAGTTTAACAGCATTTCTATTAATTTTTCCAGTACATTCAACATGGGGCCCGTCACAAATATTACACCATTCATTACCTACAAAGATTAATATTTCAAAAAAAAAAAAAAAGGAGTTAATTACACAATGTTTAAAAAAAAATAAAAAATTATTTGGCATAATCAGATATTTGAAGAGCTCACCTATATGATAGATGGTAATAGTATCGTCTTTAATGCTCTCTAAAATCTCCGTCTTGTAGGGCTCATTGACGGCCATTATCCTCTTCCGGGCTTCGTCTCTGCTAACTTCTTCTCTAATTAAAGGCAGATTTTTACCAATAATCCGATCCTACAAAGGATTCAAGAAATAAATAAAATGTGCATTTTTGCAATTTCCTATCAGAAGTAGACTCACTCACCATTTCTTTCTTGATTTTCTTAAGGTCCTTAACTGACACGGGCTCCATATCGAAGTCATAGTAAAACCCATCCTTAGTACAAAGCCCGATCGTGGGTTTTGCAGCGGGATAAACCTTTTGAACAGCCATGGCCATTACATGAGCACACTGCAACAATTATATTAAGACTAAATCATTAAAATTTGCTAAGCTAATAACTCAATCATCCAGGACCATTACACAGAGCCACCACATATAGCAAATTTCAGAATCAAAAACTCAATTTCAAAGTTCAAGCTTGGATGAATTTTATTATTATTATTTTATTTTTTTAAATAAAGATATTAATTGAGCTGTACCGTGCGGCGAATCCTGAGGAGTCTCTCGGAAGACTCGTCACCGGAAAGGACGACTTTACCCTCAGAGGCATCGTTAACTCTGCCTTCTCCCGGCGACGGAGCAGGGGGCGCCTCCGTAACTTCATCGGCGGCGGCGGGGAATCCCTTTTCACGACGGTCATTGCTCCGGTGGCGATCAATGTAAGATGGACTGACTGAAAATAGATTGATAAGAGAGTTATTCGAAAGTGAGAAGATTGAAGTGGCTTTGTTTATGGTTTTGCGTTAAAAAGAAAAAGAAAATAATATTTTGGGGCGAAAATTAATACCAAAGATTTTATGAATTCATCCTATTTCAGGGTATTCTAATAAAACTTTCGAAATATTATATTGTTCGAATAAGATTATTGAATAGTAAATATTCAAAAAAATAAATAAATCAAAATACGTATTAATATTTAACAAATAAACTTTGTCCTATATGAGTCATCATGATTTAGAACAAGAACGCAAGTCGAATGAATGAATTACCTGGACCCATCGAAATTGATCGCGTTCTGAAAATAGCTTTTATAATCAACCAATCTTCAGAAAATTACAGTCTGAAAATTAACTAGTTTGCTCAAAAGTTTGAAGCCGTATAAATAGTCTTTTTCCTTCTTTTTATTCGTTTTCCTAATAAGTAGGAAGAGAATTTATAACCCTTAGAAATCCCATCTTATGGAAGATTCCAAAATTAGATTAATCTTTTATGGCAGCGAACACCAAACCAAACCAAAATAAAATAAAATAAAATAAAGATAAATAAATTTACAAGTATCTATAACTCTTAGAAATCCCATCTTATGGAAGATTCCAAAATTAAATTAATCTTTTATGGCTAGTAATTAGCGAACACCAAAATAAAATAAAATAAAAAAGATAAATAAATTTACAAGTATCTATACGTATGCATCATATATCTCGAATAATCTAAAAACTCCTGGATCAAAAGAAACTCCTATTTTCAATGGCGACCTTGGTTTTGCTGATAAACTCATCAACTCCCATGGTTCCCAACTCCCCGCCAAACCTGGATCTAACTGTAACTGTTTGAGTTTCTACCTCTTTTGGGCCCACCACCACCATTAATGGAATCTTTAGTTTTTCTGAGGTCCTAATGAGCTTCGGCAGCCGCTCACCACTGCAAACCTCTGCCCGAATGCCATTCGCTTTCAATCTCTCGTTCACCTCTTTGCAGTACTCAACCTGCAACAACAATAAAATTCAGCTAAATCACACAAGAAATCATAAGGATTAATATTAGGGGCCGGATATTGGCACCCCAATATTTTATAAACTCATAAAAGTTTGGGGTGCCAATACCTTAATATTACTATTATCAGTGTTCTAAAAGTCGCTAGGCGGCAGACCAATGCCTAGCGCCTAGGACGCCTAGGCGGGGTCTAGAATTTGAAAATAAATACCCTAATTTACAACATTACATCCAACCATTTAATAGTTCAACATACTACCTGCTACACAATAAAGTCTAATGACAACTCAAAACTAAAAGTAATAATCACAAGTTACAATTCACAAGTTTACAGCTATTGTTCGATTCAAAGTTCAAAACAACATAGATGCATAAATTCATTAGTTAAATAAAAACACAATAACATATATTACAAAATTAAAATAATCAAAAAATAAGCCAAAAAACGACGTCGTTTCAGGTCATAAAAAATAATAAAAAAACTGGCCTAGGTGCCGACTTGGGCGCCGAGGGCGCCTAGGCAGCGCCTGGGGCGCCCGGTGATTTCTTTAGCCGATTTTTGAAAATCGTAGGCGGATTGGTGGCGCCTAGCGCCCACGGGCGCCTAGGGCAATTTTTAGAGCAGAGACTATTATAATAATTTTACTGGAATTAAAAAAAGTATCGTAATTGTCTAGGCATGTAATTTCAGTGGCTTAGTGGATATGGAATTTGTTTAATTCAGCAAGTTTCTATTCACCTGTGTGTCGGTTACTGGCAAAAGCCGAGCTTGAATCGGAGAAAGCCATAATGGGAAATCGCCAGCATAATGCTCAATAAGAACTCCAAAAAACCGCTCTAATGAGCCAAGAACTGCTCTATGTATCATGATCGGTCGTTTCTTTTCTTGATTTGAGTCGACGTATGTGATGTCAAAGCGCTCAGGCAAATTAAAATCAACCTACTCACCCCCCAAAAAAATAAAATATATTAAAATAATAAATAAATAAATAACTCAGCTGTTTGTTTCATTGGGAACATAAAAAAGAGTGCGGGTCCGGTCAAAACAATACCTGAATGGTCGAGCACTGCCATTTTCTTCCGAGAGCATCTTCTATTTTGAGGTCAATTTTGGGGCCGTAAAAAGCACCGCCACCGTCGTCTATCTGATAGCTCCAACCTTTGTCATTTAAAGCATCCTTTAAAGCAGATGTTGCTTTATCCCATATATCGTCGCCTCCCACAGATTTCTCTGGTCTTGTGGAAAGGTTGACTTCGTATTTGTCAAAACCAAATTGTAGTAATATTTCCTCTGTAAGATCCAGGACACCCCTGATTTCATCTTTGATTTGATCTTCTAAACAAAACATGTGTGCATCATCCTGTAGTGTAGATTAAATATTAAGCATGATTTCATCTTGGTCAAAAATGTCACTAACAATCAAAAAGTAGAGTTAGCTTATTAGTGGTGCATATTAATAACAAATGTGATGCATATTAGAAATAAATGGAGGAGGCACACTCCTGCCAAACCGCCTAACCGTTAGTCCCCTAAAAAAAACTCTTAAACAAACTGAAATAATTAAAAACCTCTGTTTGTTTTGGGACTTTTCAGTCCCAGTTATGGACTTTCATTTCAAAAAAAAAAACGCAAGGTTTTGAAAATCCTAATGCTAAAACCTCACCCATACAGACAATTTACAATTTTTAAACAGTAGCTTATTAACCTAATCAATTCAAACTATTAATATAATATACACAAAACTCATAATTACACATTACCCACAAATAAATTAATATCCTATCCATAGAAACATAATAAAATAATGCAACAACATCCATTAACTAATCAGACATTCTACCTTAAAGTCACATTTTTACAACTCTAGACAAACAAGGATTTTAATATTCACTTGAGGCATATTCAGCTTCAAATGGAGTTTTTTGTCTACATGGAGTTCGTAAAGGAATTGAGAGCATATTCAGCTTCAAATGGAAAACAGATACCTGGGTGAATCCTCTAACTCGGAACAGGCCATGCAAACTTCCAGACAGCTCATATCTATACACTGTCCCAAGCTCCGCAACCCTGATCGGAAAATCCCTATAAGAGTGTTGCTTCCTTTTGTAAACCAATATATGGTAAGGACAATTCATCGGTCGAAGCTGATAGTGTTCTTCCTCTATCTTTATTTGATCAAACATGCTCTCTTTGTAAAATTCCAGGTGACCACTAATCTTCCAAAGATCCGCTTTCGCCACATGCGGAGTATAAAGCAAATCATAGCCGTTCTGTAAGTGAACCTTTTTCCAAGCATCTTCGATTATGTGCCTCACAATAGCACCCTTGGGGTGCCAGAAAACTAACCCGCCGCCAGCCTCATCCTGCAAAATTCTTGAAAACTCAAAAAAATAAAATAAATAAATAAATAAATAATAAAATGGTTACCTGTATAGAAAAGAGATCGAGATCTTGACCAATTCGACGGTGGTCCCGCCTTTTAGCCTCCTCCTTGAAGTGGAGATAAGCTTTGAGTTGTTCCTCACTCTCCCATGCTGTACCGTATATCCTTTGCAGCATTGGCTTATTTGTGTCTCCTCTCCAGTAGGCCCCAGCAACAGATTCGAGTTCGACAGCATTTCTATTGATGTTTCCGGTAGATTCAACATGAGGCCCAGCACAAAGATCCCACCATTCATTACCTATGAATATGAAAAAGAATTACTTTCAGAATGTGGAATCTAAATGCTCAGAAGGAAAGGAAAAAAATTATCATCAAAGACAAATGCCCTAGCATAACTACATAAATAGAACCTATATGATAGATGGTGATGGGCTCGTCTTTAATGCTCTCCAAAATCTCCATCTTGTAAGGCTCATTGATGGCCATTATCCTTTTCTGGGCTTCGTCTCTACTAACTTCTTCTTTAATTAAAGGCAATCGTTTACCAATAATGCGATCCTACAAATAATTCAAGAAATAAATAAAAAATAAAATAAAAAATTAGCAGAACATAAGCCAAAATTAGCTCACCATTTCTTTCTTAATTTTCTTAAGGTCCTTATCGGTCAGAGGCTCCATATCGAAATCATAGTAGAAACCATTCTCGATCCAAGGACCGATCGTCACTTTTGCATCAGGATAAATTTTTTGAACAGCCATGGCCATTACATGAGCACACTGCAATAATAGTGAAGGTTAATAATTAAAATACGTTGAGGTAGTAAATCAATCATCCATGATCCGCATTTTAATTATTTGGGCCACAAAACATACATCGAACAAATAATCAGATGAGATATCAAAGCAGCATCAACATTCAATTTCAAAATTCAAGCTTACAGATAGCATTGGCAGTAACAAACTGGTATCTCAGTTAACTGAAATTTATGATTAAAAAAATGATTAACAAATTCGGATTTTCTTCTAAAAATTTGAATCTCAGTAAACGAAATTTGTGATTATGTATATACACACACTGCAGAGGTGTTTGATAAAATGCGCCAGTTACATTCTACTGAAAAAACGAGCTAAACACCTAAAAATTCAGAAGTACAAAATAACTCCTATAGCCATTTATTACTCGGATTTGTTTCTAAGCATTTGATTGGAAGAAATTAGCAAAGGATTTTACCGTGTGGCGAATCCTAAGGAGTCTCTCAGACGACTGATTAGTGGGAAGGACGATTTTACCCTCGGAGGCATCGCTATCTCTGGATTCACCCGGCGGCGGAGCAGAGGGCGTCTCGGTAATTTCAGTGGCAACGGCGGAAAACCTGGCCCTCCGCAGTCCATTATTAATCCGATGAGAGTGACGATTAAGGGGAGATGAGCTGACTGAAAAAACACTAAATTGGGATTTAGGGGAGAAACGAGAGAGGTTGTTGAATGGAAGAGTGAGAAGACTGTGTTTAGAGAGAGACAAAGATAAAAAAGCCATTACTGTGGTTTTGTGGGCTAGAAACATGGCCAAAAATTCTCCTCGGTCCAGAAATGAGCTTTAGTTTAGTTAGTGTGTGGTGGAGGTTTATATTATAAGTTCATGCCCGCAGCTAGCCGGTGTTTATAATATAGGCATGAATATAATTATTAGTACTAAATAATTCTTGAAAAATAATGTGAAATGGGTTATTAATGTGATATAGAATAAGAAAAAAAAATAATTCAAATAACCTTTTCAAATATTACATTTCCTATTAAAAAAAAAAAAGGCAATTCTTAAAATAGGAACAAACAAACAACTTTGAGATCACTTGCCGGCTCCCATAAAAGTGCGAGAATTTGTGGACGAAAGAGAGTCCAATTTTAATTGATTTGAGTGCGTGAAATCAACTTAAGCGAACAAACAACTTTGAGATCACTTGCCGGCTCTTTAAAATTGAGCTATACGACATTATTCAGTTGAGCTATACGATGTAAAATAAGGAACCCTAAAAATATATATAAATTTGACAGGTAGAGTTGGTATATCATGGACTCGGTGCATTTGAATAAATATATAAAATGTGGGTAATGATTATAAAATCACAAATTCATATATATTCATTATATACGTGATGAATTGACAATTGTGTAACTATTATGTTGACCCGAGTTCGATCTTAGGTTAGTAGGGTTATATCACTGAACTTTTTATTCCTACCAAAAAATATCACTACTGCCTTCTGTACACCAGACGATTTTGTCATGCATGTTAGATGCTGAAAATATTAAAAAGGTCGTAATGTGGTTAGCAAGCCAAGCACTGATTAAGTAATCTGAACTAACAAGAAATAAGCCTTGAGCTCCAAATCATCCCGTCTCAAAGAACCGAGCCACAGCCGAATAAAGCTGTCCCTCTCCAAACGGCTTAGATACGTAATCATCCATCCCACACTTGACACACGCTTCGTTCGTCGCTTGAATGACATCAGCCGTCATTGCAAGTATCGGAGTGCGCCAACTAACGGACGTCTCGCCAGAGCCTATCCGTTCGTTATATTTTTTCTCAAGGCTGCGGATTTTTCGTGTAGCTTCAAACCTACGAGAGACAAAGTCGAACTTCACTTCACATGCCAAAAGTGAAAAGGGATAATGACCAAAAAAGTTTTTTTTTAGTCAAAATTACAAATAGCATTAATTGCAAAAATACCCCTGAGTTTTGGGTTAATTGTAAAACAATAAAACAAAGTAGTTTTAAATTACAAAAAATCCCATAATTGACTATTCTTAATCTTATGAAGGCAAAAATATATAAGGCTGAATTTAACATCAAGATATTTTTTTTCTGTAATTCTAAACCTTCTCAGTTTTTTGTTTTTTTAATTATCCCAAACTTCAGGGGTAGTTTTTGTAATAATCCCTAGATGTTTTTTATTTTCTTAACAAATATCGCATAACTAGTAATGTAGAAACAATTATTAAGGAGAGCATTCATGATTTCCAAAGAAAGCTGGATTTTTTTTTCGTAATTAGGGAAAAAACGTCAAGGGTGTTTTCGTAATTAACCCAGAAAATGGACAGATATAATATAAGATGATGAGAGCATATTAGAGGACTGAGGGTCAATATTCAGAAAGAAAGCTCATTAATTACCCGTCCATTTCCGGCATTTGGAGATCCATAAAGCACGCATCGAACTCGTGTGGAGGCTTAAGCAACTCAACGGCAAATTTACCCCCTTCGACGCAGGTAACGACCCCACCATACTTCTTCAGAGCACCTTCGGCCACTCTCCTATTCACAAAATTATCGTCCACCACCAAGATTCGTTTGCCTCTGAGTAGACTTTTTAGAGAAGATGGTTGACCGCTCGTCTCGAGCCTCTTTCCAGTTGCTTCCCGGAGAGTGGACGTTAACGCACTTAACCTTAGAGGCTTTGTTATCAAGCCGTCTACTAACTCGTCTAACTTGAGCTTACTATTGCGGTCGGTGGATAATAAGAATATTTTTAACGGGAATAATAATGCTGATTTAGCCCTGGGATTATCACGTCTTGTCGTCTTTATTATGCTACGGAACGGGATGCAAGTGTGCTTGTCCCAGTATTCTTGGTCAACGAGAACCATATCAATTTTTTCAGACTCGGACACACTGATTACAAGAAAAATTAATTAGCCAAATTAAATATCGGAATTCAATAAAAATGACTTTAATCTTCTGCATTTGACTTTTGAAACATTTTGCACCTTAACAGATTCTTTGAGAGATAATATAATTTACAGGTATGGCACAGGTGCCACAAAAACGAGCTTATCGACTGAGAAAGCATACTTGTTTGAGGATAATTTCAAATATTAACCCTGAGGTTTTGGAGTATTTACAAAAAACACAACTTTGAAAAATAACAAAAACCACCCTTCAGTTTAGTTCCATTTACATTTTGTCTGAATTTGCAGACATTATCAAATATTTTACAGTTACACCCCTCAGTTTTTAAAAATATTACAAACGACCCCAACTTTTGTCCAGCTATTTATATTTGGAGAAATTGAGAGATGTATATGTAAATGCAAGAAAATAAGTTTGGGATATTTATAAAATTTTAAAAAGGCAAGGGATACAACTGTAAAATTACTTGATGACATCAGCATTCTCCATTAGCTCTACTAACAACAGATACAAAATGTAAGGAGGGTGCAGCCTCCTCAAGGGTCATTTTCGTAATTTTCAAAGTTAGTTTTTTTTTTTTTTTGGTGTTTAAAAGAAAAGGCAAAAAAAAAAACAACTATACCAATATATTTCCAAAAAAAAACATAAAATAAAAATACCTAGTCTCGCCATTATACGAAAGATAAGAGCATGCAGACTCCATGCATGAAGTTACGTCCACGGACATTCCGAGTCTCTGGAGATGATACCTCGTAACCTCGGCTCGTATCCTTTTATCATCAATTACCAATGCTCGTATTCCCCTAAATACCGAAATATCTGGGCAATTTACTTCTGCTATCGTGAACGTTACGGTAAATGAAAAAGTACTCCCAGTGCCGAGTTCACTCGCAAATCCGATTTCACCACCCATGAGGTCCACTAAACGGTTGCTGATGCTCAATCCTATCCCGGTCCCACCGTATTTGCGCGACGTCGAACTGTCTGCTTGCATAAATGGCGTAAAAATTCGATCTTGGGCCTCGGGAGGTATACCCGTACCGGTATCTTCAACCGTCACTAGTAATTTGACTTTTTCAGATTGCTCGCTGAGGTTTTTGAAATTTTCCCAGCTTCGCCATCTGTCAACGACTCGAAACCCACTCAACGTGTGAAAAGAAGGGTTTTTTGAATCATCTTGAATGACATTCGAGCTTTGTCTTAGAAATTCGTCATCGGGAAACTGGACTTCATCTGCTAAATGCACGGAGACGAATATATGCCCCTTGTCGTGCGTGAACTGCAGTGTAAACAGGAGATAATTATTTAGAAACAAAGAAAATTGTGCCCATATTTAGAAAACTATTTAAAAATTCTGTTTTTTTTTTCATAAAGTTCACTTAAATAGGTAAAACAATTTCTGATTTTTTTTTGCAATAAAATAAAAATGAATAGTGTGGGCTAACCTTAATTGAATTGCCAACAAGATTTGTGACGATCTGGCCAAACCGTTCCTGGTCTCCGATAACCACTTCCGGAACCTTATCGGAAACATATGCAGCCAGCTTTTTTCCCAGAAAGTCAAATAAAAAAAATGCAAAAAACAAAAAATTATTATAGTGTACTAGCATGAGTCTTGAAAATCACACACAGCAGAGTTTGTACCTCGATCCCTTTCTCATGTGATTTTCCAGAAAAAATCGAAAGTATATTGTCAAGAACAGCCCGCGGATCAAACGGCACAGCCTCTAACTCAAGCCGGCCCGATTCAATCTTTGCCTGATCTAAAACTTTGTTTATTAATGATATCAAAACTTTCCCGCTATCATGAGCTGTCTGCGCGTAATCCAGCTGGCAAACGTCCAAATTTGTATCCATAAGCATCTCTAGCATACCTGCATTAAGTACAATTATTTTAGTTAGTTTTTTTTTTTAACCTCAATGTAACAGTAAAAAAATTTTTAAAATTACCTAAAACCCCATTCATCGGCGTCCTGATTTCATGCGAAACCGTTGCTAGAAACTGAAAAAAAAAATTCAGACAAGAAAAAGATGATAAAAATATTAAAATAATGAAAAATATAAATAAACCTGAGATTTTGCCACGTCAGCAGCCTCGGCACGATGTTTGAGCTCCATCATCTCCCGATAGTCATGTTCGACTTTGGCGATTTGTTTTATGGCCGCGTGAAAGATATGACCGAGAAGCAGAGTGATAACGAGCACGCCAACTGAGGCCGAAATTGCCTGCCACGGAGGCGGAGGTTTATGTTTGAACCTGCAGTGCATCTCGTGCTTTCGGGCCGGGTCCCCGAAATCGAGGTGGCTTATATGGAGCAGCCCGTTGTCAGCCACATCAGCGCCGTACATTTTGATGGGTGCGCCTGGGCTTGTTGTATCGTATACGTTCACTATGATAGTCTGCTTGCTGGCGAGCTGATGTAGAAGCTTCTCGACTAATGAGGGAACATCATAAGAAGCACCTAGATACCTTTTAGGAAAGGAAGCCAATGTATAGAGAAGTAGAGATTCGTAAGTGGAAAATAAAATTAAGGGATAATTACAAAACTACCCTTTCGAGGTTCGGCCTAATTTAAAAATAAAAAAGCTAATTTTGAAAATTACAAAACTTACCCATGAGGTTTACATTTCGTCTTACATTTTACAATAACACCCTCAATTTTTGTATATACTACAAATAGGCACACGAGAAGTTGGGGCTATTTGTAATATTTAGAAAAGTTAAGGGGTGTAATTGTAATATACTTGATGACAACAGCAAATCATGTCAAAATTAGCTGGGGTTATTTTGTAATTACCCAAAACTCCGGGGTTAGTTTTCGTAATCATCCCTTAAGAAAAGTTATTTTCAAAAATTACGAAAACTACCCAATGAGCTAACGGTTGGATCAAATTATGTAAAGTAGCGGTTGGTTCAAAATGTAAGACAAAATCATACATCATTGGTATATTTTTTTTCAATTTCAAAATTGGCTCCATTTTTATGGGTGTATGTGCGTGTAATTTCCCCAAACCTCCGAGGTTAGTTTTTGTAATTATCCCTAAAAAAGATTTCAGACATCAAGTAAACTACTAAACTGAAACTATTTATTTACCCCACTGTAGCATTGATACGTTCATCTGGCATCGCATCGGGAGGAAGATGAGCGTCATAAACAGCAAAAGTAAGTACGACGCCGAGGTGATTGGATTTTAATAGCTTGAATGGTGATGTCAGCACTCCCTTTCCCGAAGCCCGAGCCCGTAAGATATTCTCACGGTCTTCCTACATCATTCACAAAACAATAATAGTAAGTAAAATCCAAATGCCCTTATTTTTATCATTCTAAGTTTAGAAACCTCACAGAACCAAAAAAAAAATGCACCTTGCCAGACATCATATCAATGGAGACAATGTGAGACACGGTTTTCTGCGAGAAAATGACAGGGGCATATTCGTCCCGAACGGGCGAGGTGCTGAAATTCTCCGTGTTAGCTAATGTTTGATCTTCAATATCCATTTTCTTAATCGTCCATCCGTACTGCTTCTCAATGCGCTCCCTTTCCGAGCGACGAACTCTCAAAGCATAAGCGACCCCACTCGTAAGCGGTCGTTCGAAAGATGTCCTCTCAGTATAATCTTCAAAGGTTTTCTGTAAGGACGAACATAACAACAAATGTTATTAAGACCAGCCCGAAAGCCCATTAGGCCCGCGGCCCGAATTAACTCAGTCAAACCACACTATTTTTTTCCTTATTGGATGGGACCGGGCCTCCACAACAGTGACCCGAAGGAATTTTGGCCCGGCCCGATTTTGGACTTTGGCCCAGGCTGGGTCCATTGCCAGCTCTATATTTATTTGTACCTGATCTATAGCAGAGGATTGTTTTTCGTGGTGAAACGTGGAGACGAGGATAGCCAACGCGTGAACGTGGTTCATGCTGACGTTAAATTGGTCCTGGAGCATACGCGCACGTTCGTCGCACATGCTCGCTAAAGTGTCTTTTCTTCTCAACATAATATCCTTTTTCAAGTGCCAAAATAACCAGAACGAGAAAATCACACCGACTGAAACGAAAACGGCCAAAAGCTTTTTCCTCCATTTTCCGGTGCTACGCGATTGTTGCTGTGTCATCTTATGCTTTTTTTGGCTCATGATGAGTTTGCAGAGGTTGTAGCTTATAGCCATTCCAATAAGGACCCACAAACAAATGATGTATGTGCCCTTACAATGATCTGTGGCGTGAGATCGAAGTTCTCTCGGTTGCGATTCGTTCTGCGGAAAGCCAAGAATTTAAATTTAGTGAGTTTTTTTTTTTTTAATATCGAAATTTGTTGAAAAAGAATTGGCACGAACTACAAAACACATATTAAACATGTTTTTACCTCTTTGCAACAGAGATGCATGGAGGAAAATGTAGTGTTCATGAAAGATGGGCAATTTTCACCAGACACAAATTCACACTTATCGGATATCCGGTTCTCGAAAATTGGCATCTTAACCGCACAGATGACGCTACTACTTAGCGGCATTTCGTATCCCAATCCTCTGCAGCATGCAAAAGTTGCAACCTGGAAATGCAGACAAAATCAAGAAAATGAATTCTATTGGACTAGTTCAAAATCAAGAAAATAATTAGTAAATAATATATTTCTAAATAAATCCCTATTCTTTGTTTAATTCGATATATTGCTTAGAAACAATATTACAGTCGGCTTCTTATTGATATAAATGAATAAAAACTCATCTGCAGCCCGACTTAATGCAGCACTAAAATAGAAACTTTCTATAATCAAAATTGTGACTCGAAATAGTGCGTTCATATTCAGAATGGTCTCTATTACAAGATAATTTCATCAAGATGACTCAAGAGCAGATAACACACAATTAAATACAGTGAAACCAAAAACAGAAACAATCAGAATTGCAATAAAGATCGAAACTTTAATATTATTTTCAATAAATGAACAATAAAATAGATATCTTTCAACAGATAAAGAACAAACCTTTTCCAACACATCTTGATAATTATTATTATCTTCACTTACGAGGTCGAATTTACCACTATTAAAGCTGCTGAAGACCCAAATGGACACAAAGAAAACAGGCACAATCCACAAGAGCAGGAATAATGCTGTTCTCCACAAGCTGCTCAAGACCCAAACTTTAGGCTGCTTTTGGTTATAGCAAGAACATGAATGCTTGTGACTTGAAGACATCTTATTCACCAAAAACCACTTACATATTTTGAGAAATGGCCTTGAGAATATCATAGTAACCCCTACTTAGAGTTAATCAGAAACCCACAATCGAATTACCAAGAAAAAGGCTAAATCAAGCAGGATTTCAAGAAAGCCACCACAAAAAGTGAAGTGCCAAGAATTAATTTTGAAATGGGGGATGAAAAAAACAAAATTAAATCTTCTAAAAATCTTCAAGAAGACAAAAACCCTTTTAAAAGATCTAGACAGGGAATCAAAATCTGCAAAGTAGGACAGTAAAAAACAGCAGATTCTGAACTGTAATAAAGTTCCGAATATTTCTCATAGCAAACATGTGAAGAAAGTAAGTACACCATAAACAAAAATACCATTAACATGAACCCATTTTACCCAGAAAAGACAATCATACGAAACTAAAAAACAAAAACAAGTTATAAACCGATTTGGCACACTGGGACTGGAATCAGTAAAAAAGACATTAAAATTCAGGGGGGCCCTTTCTTTGATTTATCACTTAATATTAGTCACACGCAAAACCCTCTACAGCAAACAAGACAACTGGAATCAATTATTAATGTGGGATTAAAAGAAAGTAGCTTTAGAGGCCCTGTGATATTTAGTACAATGCATCATTATCTCATCAATGGTGCGAAAATGATTTGCTTTCGAGTAAAGAAATGTAGAAAAACAAAGAACTTGCTCTCCGAGAACCCACTTTATTTTAGAATTATTTACCATTTTAAGTACAATTATTTTTATTTCATTTTACTTAATTATATTGTCCTTCCATTTGCATTATTTCATTTACTTTTCAAGAAATGCTGACAGCGACCCAACCATTCAGCGTTTAAAGGTTAGTAGTTTGTTGGTGTTTTTTCTGCCACTCTGCTGCACTTACAGCACCTATGATAGATTAGATGTATATATATATGTGTGTGAAGCCAAAACCAAGTGTTTTTTGCCCTTGTGTTCAGAAAAGAGTTTGTGTAAGAGGAAAATGAGACACCCTTTTACCCCACTGGAGCTTAGGTCCGTAGGATATTAGAATCATAGCATAGGTAACATATTTGAATTTACACTTTTGCCCTTTGTCTAATTTGTCACACAACGTTTGGTTGAATTGCCAATGACAGTAGAAAGAAATGAGTATCAATTATAGAAAATTATAGATTAATAACAATAAGAGAAATAAATTAATTAATATAAAATTAAGAATAATACTAAATTGAAAAATGTTTAACATATATTTTTCTATACTTATATTATTTTTAACTTATGCGACAAATATTTTTAATTAGTGATGGATTTTTATTTTTATTCTTTAAAAAGATAATGTCAGCAGAAACGGTTTGATTCGAGCTCGATTGACACCTCATATCCCAATTCACGTTATCCAAGTTTTTTGTTTTTTTTAATTAAATAGCTACTGTTCTATAATTTAATGTAAAATTGTACCAATAATTATTCTTTAACCCCTAAAGTCAAATACATTAGAAGAGGAAAGTAAGAAAAAGACTAATAATTTTAAATTAAAAAAAAAAGAATTACTGTCATTTGGTTTCAATTTGTTTATGTACGGTATATATCTATTACGAAAGAGGAGTGGGGCCCGGGCATTGCGTTGGCATCTATTCAAAGGTTGGGTTTTGATGATAAGAGGAGTAGGCATGGAGACTGGGGGTCAGTAAAGAGAAAGCAGATGAATAGGTGGTGTAATTAATTGAGAATTAGATAAAGTAGGGGTACTTGCTATAATGCGCCACGTGGTCAAGATTCTTTGAATTTTTTCGATAAATAAACATATAAAATTCATTTAATATATCTTAAATCATTATGAATAAATTTTGAATATATTTATTAATTTATAATCATCAAAAATTATAAATTAGTAAAATACCTGAATCCGTGGCTATAGTCATACGCAGAAATCAAATTCTCATGTCTCTTAATTTAAAAGGCAAATAAAAGTACAAACATACATGGGTTCGAGTTGGTTTTATAAATTTTTCAACGGAATTTCTTATTATGAATTTTAATATTATACTAATATTATCAAAATTAAATTACTTAATTAAGTCTAATAATAATATAATATAATGATATATATAATTATTATTAAAATATATATTTATACGGATGATAATAAACTTGGTTAAAATAGAGACCCGTTCGCCTCCTTCCTGACGGGGATAGGAATTACCTGCTTTAAGTGGGGATGGAGATGGGCGGGTATGAAATTGCGAATTTTTGCAGGAGCAGGTACGGGGATAGGGATAATGTTCCACCCGTCGGGTACCCATGGTTACCCGTCCCTATTTTAAACCCGTATATATTATTATTTAAATATTTTATATATATATATATATATATATATATATATATATATATATATATATTTTGCACTATTTTTAAACGTAATAGACTAAATATTTGTCATGTTATTAAATTTTCTTGTAATTTTTTTTAATGTTTAAATAGACCTAAAAATCAAGCACTGTAAATTTTTTTTAAAATAAAATATAGGCGGGTACGAATTAGGTATACGGACCGGACGGATGATTGGGTATTGCGGGCAGGGCGAGAACGTGAATATCCCGCTTAATTTGAAGTGATAGCGGAACGGATATATGGATGACTTTTTTAAGTGCGGGTAGATATACCGTCCCCCGCACCATTGTCATCCCTATTTATATTATTGTCTATTATTTTATTTGGGAAGATATAATTGATGGATGTGGGCAGCCATGGATGGCCATGCATGTCTGCTTTGCACCTTGCCCTACGCATTAGTTAAAGAATTAAAAATAGAAAGTTGCATTACTGCTAAACTAAAGCACAGCTATATTAATCACTTGCATCGATGTGATGATTGGGTTTGACCATTAATACCACAAACATATTGTTTCGATTTAGGTATGACGAATTGGCAAAAGTCATATATTATTCTTTTTTAACGGATTTCGAAGATTATTCTTTCCTTTTGAATATTATTTGTTACAATGTCACATTTAAATGGAGTATTACTGTTGGCTATAAAATAAGGTTCACTTATCTCCACTCATGAGCTCCCTTTTTAGATGCATGTTACTTTAGTAGCTCAATTTGTAGCGTTTATTTTGTTCATTAAAGTACTTAAAAGACTACTTTTGAGGTTTGACCTAATTCAAAAAGAATAAAAGAAAATTTTCAGTTATCTTTAAAATAACAAATACACATGTTAGTGTTTTTTCAACAAATATCTCCCTATTGAGGTTGCAATTGTAAAGTATAAACAATATTATAAGGATGTAATTATAACTTAAAAACTTCAAGTGTATTTGTTGTAATTAAATTTAAACCTCTTAAAGTCTTTAAGCATTATGTGTATGGTTTAGCTTTTTTATTATAAAGAATTATAATTCATTGAAAGGGTGACATAATAATAATTCGAATAGATGATGTGTAAATATTGGGATTCAATTAAATGATATTGTTCAAAAGTTACAAATATATACATTGATGAATTGTAAGATCCACTGTAAAAATCTAGTTTTTCGACATAACAAACTATTGAGATTAACTTGTACATAGTGGATCATATTGCAATATTAGAATGCAATAGTGCTAATTGATCATATGTGGCAAATGATATTAATATTTTATAAAGAAAAAGTTTTTCAATGATTAATGTTAATGTTATGTATGTGATAATTTATTTTATTTATTTTTTAAAAAAAATAAAGAGAAAGAAATAACATGATTGGATTATATCTTTAAAATTAATTGTAGACATTGTCAAGATGTCTAGAATTTAACATTGCTCTTGACAATGTCAAATATTTAATGTACCACATAATTTTTTTAATGTGCCACATAATTATTTTTATTCCATGTGTCAATTTTTTCACTTTTAATAATATTAAAATAAAAATGTTCTAATATTTGAAGATCAAAATATAGATGTGAGAGATAACAGAGGGTTCCACTATTACATTATATAAGATTGAGATTTTAGTATATAGACAATTGATATTTAGGGTTCAATTGATATTTAGGGTTCATAAGTGTTTAACGTATAAAATAGGATAAAAATAAATATTTCAGAAAAATAAATGACTTGTCCCTTTTTGTAATACAATAAGAAATAGTAAGAGCATCTTCAATGCATATTATGAATTGGGGTGATGTGACGAATAAATAGATGGTTATGAATTGAATAGACGGTATAACCCAAGAGTAAATCTTCAATGAGTCTTTCTATAATTTTATTAATGCTAATTATGTGGCATTTATCTTATTTAGATTAAATAATAATATAATTAACCTACTCATAAATAGAATTACACGACAAAGATTTTGGAGAAGAAAAAGGAATTGTTGAGTCATACTGTCTCACATAGTCTCTACATGTAGAAAGAGCACCCCACATCTTCTATGTTTTCGAATGCCACGTCAGATTAATATGATACCTCACATTGTGCATTGGAGAAGTATTTTTACTATACATTATCTATTTGCTGATATGTCATTTTATTTTCCCAATTCATACTATGCATTGGAGATGCTCTAAGAATGAAACACAATCATATGAGATTGAGTCTTTTAAGTCAACTACTCGTGCAACACAAAGTTCTATCTCTGCAGGCACAAGATTAATACGAAATGACACGTTTATAACAAGAAAAAGAAAAATCAAAACCATAGTTTAATTTGACACCCACGAATCATTCGTTGAATTATGAATTTTTGTTATTCGAAACGTGGGATATTGATAATTATATTAATAGTAATAATCTTTGTTATTATAAAATTAAATATTATTTACTTTTTTACTGTAAATGGTAAATCATGTTTTAAAAAACAAATAATATTGTAATATTATATTTTATTTATTTAAATTTAAAATGAGCAAATGGGACATGATGTAACGGAATGGAGACAAATGAGAGAAGATAGAATAAATAAGATAGAAATATGGTATGTTTTATGTTTCAAAATTTGTTAGTTGGATTTGACTTTTGAAATTTAAAACAAAAGCTCTAATCTTAGCAACTAAATCAGAGTAAGCTGTTCTCGAATAAGCTCTTAGCCTTGAGGTTTAGATTGTTGCAGGTCTAATAGTCGACGGAAGGACAACTGTTTCCAGGTTTAAAAGCATTTCATCTCTATCCCTTTCATCTAAGCCAATCGAATTAGTAACTGATGCTAAAGGGAACTGAATTCCTAGCCGGTGTTCGAGAATCTATAGAATCGGCTATTAAAGAATTTGACTCTATCAATTGAGTTTATTTTTCATTGACATCTGCCTGCTTTAAAAATACTCCCTTAGCTGGGCTAGTCACCTAGGGCTGCTTCTACTAGGCAATCATCTTACATGAGACTATTCTTGCATTTAAGAATCCAATCATGTATGCTAACTCCATAGGTCTCGAAGTTTGTTGCGAGTTTCATAAGTTTAGTGGATTTCCATTTTAAATCTTGGAGTTGTATAGTATTCACCAAATAAGGCATACGGATCGGGAGTGTCTTCTTGAACCTCCTGAACGACACCTCCATAATCGGGACCACCACCATTACCATTCGGATTCGCATTCGTATTATGATTGAAATTATAAATGGTGGGAGCTCCATACGGGCCGGGAATTGGGCTTTGCACGTCGGAAATTGTGGAGGAGAACCATAACCCCCATACGGACCAGAATTTGGGGCTTGCACATTCGGAAAAGGATTGGGAGCACCATAACCTCCAATCGGACCATTCATATCCACAAAACCGCTTGACCCAACATGATTTGCACCATGCCCTCCCACGTTGGGTTGACCATTGCCGTTAGCACCGTTGACAACGTGGTTGCACCATGCCCTCCCACATTGCCAAAACCATTAAAATTCATCTCATTCCCAACATGGATTGCACCACGCCCTCCCATATTCGGAATATAATCTCCATGAGCATAAGGATTAGAAATAAAAGCATTAGAAGAGGAATGAATGGGAGTGGTACCATGGTGTAAGCCCATAGCGTGTCCATGAGTGGTAAAACTACTCCCTTGAATTCCTATAGCGTACTCGGGAGGGGTCGTAGGGATTGGATTCGAAAGCCCGGGTTTATCGTTCGGTGAGGATGGCACGATATTAATAATGGGCTCGGGAATATTAGAACTTTAAGAATTAACCCGTGGAGATTTCCCGTTAGGGTCGGGAAACGAGCGTGGATTTGGAACATTAGTCGCCATATCATAATCAATAAGCAAGGGATGTCTTAAACGCCGCAATTGCTCGAGATTTGAAATGTAAGGAGCCAAATCTTGTCCGAGAGCTCGACGACCTTGCATACACTTAATGAAATTATCAAATACAAAGGAAAGCTAAAAATACAAAGAAACAACAAGCAAATCGAAAGCCTTAACCAAGATGAGTCGCAATGGCGCCATTTTGAAAGAGTAGTTTTAGTGATGTATATGGTTCATTGGCTTGGTATTATCGGAATTCGATTCGATTATATGGATCTATGTGTTTGTAGCTTGGAATGTAAATGAAAATAACTAGAACCTATGAAAACTATGAAACTAAACTAACTAAGAAATGTAAAATGCAAGTTGGTAGGATGCCTAGATCGTATGCCTAGATTAAAAGTGCAAAGCAATAATAAAAATAAGTAATAAAAATCAATGTTTCACCAAGTACAAGCATAAAAACTTGTAGTACAAACATGCTTGCATGAACTTAAAAATCTAAATAATGCAAATTAACAAAAATCGAAAACATCAATGGAAAGAGCAATAAAAGTTGACATCAAAGATTAAAACTTTTCGAAAACTAATGAGAAATGGAGAGTATATCTAAGATTCAACATGAAACTATGCATGAAAATTTAATTCAAATTAAAGCATACGAAAAACTCAAAATAAAAACGACTCGAGATTCGATCAATGATCTAGACGTGTCACTCATCTAGATTCGATTCACAAGATCTAATAAGAAATCAAAGAGTTAAGGCAAAAAGCATAAATTGAAGAACAAGCATGAAATTGAAGAACAAGCATGAAAATAAAGGAAAGCTTACTTGAATTAAAGGGAATGAGTAACAAGCTTGAATTAAATCGCAACAAAGTAAAATCCAAGCGAGTACTTGAATTCTTCCTAGGCTTACAAACCCAAGACAAAGTTTGAAAATTAAATCTAAAACCTGAGAGAGAGAGAAAATTTAATTTAGAATTTAAGGGAAAACAAGCCCAAGCATATGCAATAGTTGGGGGTTGAATGGATTCCTCCTTAAAATCAAGATGTGGAGTTTATATAGTTGTTTGTAGGGGCAAGATTGTCAAAACGCAATAATTCCCGGACTTGCAGTTGACCAACTGCAGCTCCGTCGATCGACTGGTGATCAGTCGATCGACTGATATGTCAAATTCGTGTCCAGCTATTGTCGAGCAGTCGATATGTGGTCAGTCGATCGACTGCAGTCGATCCTCAGTCAAATAGTCGATCGACTGCCCTGCCTCAAAGTGGTTTGGCTACTACCGAGCAGTCGATTTTGGAGCTTCCAGTCGATTTGTGGTCAGTCGATCGACTACCAGTCGATTGGGAGCTCTTCAGTCGATCCGGGATACCTTCAGCTCGATTTTCTCGTTTCGGCACGAATTTTGGGCCTTAATGCCTTGACTCGAATCTAGGCGTAAGCCGACACGTCTTGGAGCAAATCTAATTCCTTGAGCCACCTACAAAACAAGAATTTTAAAGGTAAAAATCCCAAGAATCGCACAAACATTACCAACATCGGATAAATGAAGCTTAAGACGTTAAAATAAGAAAATAACCTAAAAACCTAAAGAAATACGACTCAAAACTACTAAAACAACTCTAAACCCCAATTAAAAATACGGGAAAAATAACACAATTACATACAAAACAAGTGTTATGTTACATTATGAGAGACAATGTCTAACTATGGACATATGGAAATAAATGTCAACCAAACCACACAATTCATATTTTGCACAATAAATGCTACATAAGTTTTCGGAAAATTCTATAATACATTCATTTTATCATACCACATGAATTTAAAGCTATTAATCTATTCTATGATCTAACGATTAGAATTACACGAGAAATGATACCTTTAAAGGTATTGTAGAACTTTCCTAAATTTTCATTAGACCAACGATTGAAGATGCTCTCACAAATTCTAAACTAGATATTTTTTTCATATACACTATCTCATTTCCACACAAGCATCCACACAAATTTTGCCCTTCATTCCGACTATTTGAATTTTAAAGGTGTCATCATATATGAAATTAAGATGCGACTATTTTTTTATATGATTAAGATGTAATGATTATGGTGTAATACTTTAAACTTTGAGAAGTATGATTATTGATTGAAAAAATATAAGGAAAAAAGTAAGTTGGTGTAATACTATAATCTATGAGAAGTATGATTATTGATTAAAAAAAATATAAGAAAAAAAGTGCACTTATTATTATGCAAGTATTCAATGCAATGCTTTCAGTGAAACAATAATTCAACCTCGAATATAATTTCTATTCCCACCTATTATTAAAAGAAAAAATATTATATCTTATGCTTAATTCTGTTTTCCGATTATTAACTATTTCAAATAAATAAAGTATAACTTAGTAATAATACAATATCTGCTAACTAACTATTCTTAGATCATTTTAATTGTTTATTTACATTCGGAAATATTAATCAATTAATGTATGGATATTTAATGTAAAGCGCATTATATGTTATCATACACTCATGATTGAATACGTAATTAATTATAAATCACTACCGTATAAAATAATCTCTCCCAAAGAGTGCATCTAATATAAATTATTTCTAAACAATTCCAACAAACTAGAATAAGCAATCTGCCAATATGGGGCATTTATCCGCGCAACACAACAAAATAAAATGTCTCATATTTTGAATTTATCAACTTTGACCACCAGCTTGTTGAGTCGGCTCGACAACCTCAGCTTCGATCGTCTCTGGGACGTGAACTTGTTGTTGCTGAAACTCATCACCAGATGCAGCACCACCCCACTTGCCCAACAGAGCCATGTTCATCATCTCGTATATCTTTCCACCGAGCTGTGCTGGACTCTCAGGCTGCAAACAAACGGACAACAATTCACAACAAATCATTATATTTGATTTTTTCTCCCCACACCCCAAATAAGATGAAAATATATTATTATTTAAATTAGGGAAGAAGAAATGAATACTCACGGTGAAACCACTGGAAATTAAAGCCGTGTCGAACAAAAGATCAACAGCCCTCAATGCCTCCTCATCGTTCGGACTATTCTTGCTCGCAGCCTGCCATATTCACCAAGCGAATTATGAATGAACATAAAAAATTAAAAGTGAAGTTTATTATATATTTCTATAACATGGGTTTTTCTGTTGCGTTCACCAAAACAACCGTACATTTAGAGTTCTGATGATCGGATGATCAGGATTGATTTCAAAAACCCTCCTGCTTTTCATAAAATCCAGGTTGGATTGATCGCCAACTGCCTGCGCCTTCATCAGCCTGCAAAAAAAATCCAGAACAAAAAAAAAATGGATAAATGCAAATTGGAAAAAAAAAAAAAAAGAGAGAAAAAAAACTAAACTTGAGAATTCACCTTTCCATATTGGCAGACCAACCAAACTTCCCAGACGCAAGAACGCAAGGCGACGTGCTGAGACGATTCGAGACTTGGACGCTTGCAACTTTATCACCTAAGCGTTTCTTGATCCAGTCACAAGTCTGACCAAACTCTTGCTTTACCTCTTTCTCCTTTTCCTCATTCTTGTCACCAAGATCTAAATCCTCTTTGCTGATGTCAACAAAGTTCTTCTCCTTGTACGATTTCAGATTTTGGACGGCCACCTCATCTATAGGATCCACTAAGAACAGAACCTGCCATCGAGAAAAAAATAAATATCAAAAATATTTAAAAAAAGTATTTAAAGAAAACGCCAAGAGAGCAGATGGAACATACTTCAATATCCTTTTCGGCAAGTTTCTCCAAGAAGGGTGTGTTCCTTGCACTAGCAACACTGTCTGAAGCGATGTAGTAGATATCTTTCTGATCGGGCTTCATGTTGTCAATGTACTCATCCAAGCTTATCATCTCTTCCTCGCTCTGAGACGAGAAAAATCGAAGCAATGGAGCAATGCGTTTATGGTTCTCACGGTCTTCAATGCAGCCCAACTTCAGGTGTTTGCCAAAGTTTTCCCAGAATTTCTCATAATCCTGCACGATAGAAAAAAAGTAAAAGTACAATTATATTCAAGAAACTGGAATTACTCTAGTAATGCATAGTAAGAGATTTCAAAAGGCAAGAACAATTACCTCTCTATCCTCACTCATAGAAATGCCCAGAATCATGTCAAATGCCTTGCGCACCAAACGTTTCCTCATAATGCGCACCTAAATCAACAGCGACAAAAAAACAAATATTAATAAAAAATATAACTGTATTACATCCACAGCAGCTAGCCAATAATCAATGTGAACTTACAATACGGCTTTCTTGAAGAATTTCACGAGAGACGTTCAACGGGAGATCATTCGAGTCCACAACACCTTTAACGAAGCTCAAGTATCGCGGGAACTACTCACACACATAAGGAAAAAAAAAGATGAATATTTTTGTTACATTTGTTTTAAATAAACAATTCCGACTTAATATATATATATAAAATTTGTTCTCACCAATTCACCATCAAAGTCATCAGAAATGAACACACGTTTGACATAAAGCCTTATATTCTTTGTCTTGGAATTTACAATCTCATCCTTCCCTGTAGCTGCTATAGACGGCACATATAAAATAGACCGGAACTCTACTTCTCCCTGCAAAAAGCAAATAATATTCTTCAGTGATAAAATATTAGCATTTGCTTGAGGTTTCTTCAACAAAAAATAGGAATCAGTATAACCTCAGTTGTAAAGTGTGAAGAGGCAAGAGGTTCCAAGTATTCATTAAACGTCTTCTTGTAGAACTCATTGTATTCCTCTGTCGTGACCTCTTTAGAGTTACGGAGCTGAATTAAACGGATGATATATTAGTATCAGAAAGAGAGAAACCTTAACAAAAGAAGGTAAAAATAAAAATAGCATCTCATAGGCTCACCCATATGGGCTGGGTCTCGTTCGTAAGCTCCCAATCCCAATATCGTTCAACCACAGTCTTGGTTTTCTTTTTCTGTTACATGATATCAGAATTATTACATTTCATCAACTAAATTGAAAGGGGCAGGTTTTAAACTAAACACAATAATATAATTAAGTTTGCACCTACCTCAGTTTCCCCCTCTTGTTTAGCTTCAGCAGGATCACTTTCAACCTCAACCTGCAAAATAGGCAATCTTATAAAGTCAGCATCAAGAATAAACAACCTTTATAGAGTTTATATAACACCCCACATTTTAAAATGCGGTCATGGGACACCCCAGGCCAGGCCCTGAGCAGAACACTTCCAAAAAAAAAAAAAAAAAGAAAGAAAGAAAGAAAATTATCAAGGCAAATAGATAATAAAAAGGGGATTTTGAAAGTTACCCGCATCTAGAGTTTTTCACTGTTTTTTTACAACTATTCTAAAGCATCCAATCTATTTGAATGGATTTGTCATCTTCTGGATCAACTATCTATGTACTCTATGCATGTTGCCATTTGTGGCATTATATTATCATTTATATTATTATTTTGTTTTAACCAATAAAAAAATCAAATCTTTATAATTTATATTATCTCAAGAGCTAGCATTTTAATTCCTTCTAAGTTATACTATTATGCTCATTTAATTTTCATTTCTGGTACACAATAATTTCAATAAGATAAATTGCGCACAGCCTTTTTTTCTGTTTCTCATTGCAGATGAGTAAAACTGGACAAAACTAAAAAGTGCAAGAACAGGCCAAAATCAGAATAGATTGGATTTTTTCGAAGGCATACCTCTTTCGTGAATCCCTTCTCTTGCCACGTGTAAATTGGGAAGGATACGAATAACGAATAGTTCTTCACAAGCCTCTGGATTCTTTCTGGATGCGCAAAAGCTTTGTCGTCATGCTAATACACGCACAAAAGAAACATCAGTTTTGGTTTAAGATTCAGCAAAGCAGCAGCAGAAAAAAAATTGTACTACCGGTGGGAGTACAAACCTTAAGATACAAAGTGAGACGGGTCCCCCTCGGAATGAGCTTAGTAGGGTCGGTCTCTTCTCGGATAGTATAGGAACTAGAGTTTGCTTCTCCTTCCCATACGTATTGTTTATCGGATTTAGGGCTCTTTGTTGAGACCTCAATCTTTCATTGGAAAATGAACAATAAGCCTAACATGTCAACCATGAAAAGAAAATCAGCTTGAGAGTAATACAATACATACCCGCTCAGCAACAAGAAAGGCCGAGTAGAACCCAACACCAAATTGACCAATTAAATTGCTGTCAACACCAGCATCTTTGCTATCCTGTCAAATAAGACGATACAAAATGGTGAATATTATGATTTAAAATTTAAAATATATATATATATATATATATATATATATATATATATATATAGGATTAGGTTCAAATGAGAACCATGTCCCTATATGTGAATCAATTATGGGCCTTAGATCTAATTAAATGGATAGATCAGATTTTTTGTGTATTTCCTTATTTAATTAAAAGCATTAGGATTGTATAATAAAAGCACTACTAGTGTATATAACTGAAATATTAATAAAGCACTATAATTGTATAACAAAAGCACTGCTAGTATATAATAAAAGCACTAGTTCGCAGGTTCGCATATAAGGACATGGTTCTCATTTGAACCCACCCATATATATATATATAAGTAATCCTAAAAAAATTAACCTAAATAATAAACTACAAAAACAACCCTAAAAACTGAAAAACTAAACTAAAAAGGTAAAATATATATATAAATAAATAAATAAATAAATATATATATATATATATATATATATATATATATATATATAAAACCTACAAAAAAACAAAAAAACTGGAAAACCCTAGAAAAACTAAACTAAACAAAATACCAAAAATAAAAATAAAAATGCAACAAACAAAAAAAGAACCCTAAAAACTAAAATTTGTCCCTGCCTAACAGATCGAGACCTGTTAGACTGTATTTGCGATAAACATCTAAGGTAAAAGAGGCTAAACCTTGAGTGCTTTTAAGAACTTAGCAGTTCCACTTTGTGCAATAGTACCAAGACAGTCGACAAGCTCCTGACGAGTCATGCCAATTCCAGAATCTCTGCAATTGTAAAATTATTCATGTCAGGATGGAAGACAATAGTCCGTATATACAAAAGCAAAGCTCATACAGCATAAATCTTACGTAATTGTGATTATCCCATTATCTTTGTCGCTCTGGATACGAATGTCAAGATCAGGTGCATCCTTCAGAAGCTGAGGATCGGTAACACTAAGGAAACGCAGCTTGTCCAAGGCATCACTTGCATTGCTGTGGGAAAAAAAGTGGTTTTAGAAAGATGGAAGGTGTTAAGGTAATGTTTAACATACTGACATGGCATTTCTTATAAATCACAAGATCATTGGACACAGGCACAGCATCTTTATAAAAAGGACACTGAAGATTATAAAATTAGACCTTTTTAGCCAATACTTATATATCATCATGATAATAAAAGAATAAATATAAATGTAAGTAAAAGTAGATACACAGTTTGCAATTTGATTACAAAATGGAAGGCAATAATTGGCAAAAAATTATATAACAAGTTGTACCCCAGGTAATAAATCAGGGGTGATCACTAGTCTTCCAATAAACCTAACATTATTCTGATTTCAAACAAGAGAAAAAAAATACTGTGCTTTATTACAAATCAACGCTAATTAGCTAATGCCGATCGATGATAATAAGCACCAGCCATTAATAATCATTCCACAAATGCGAACCAAATCTATTGTATTACTATATCAATTTCCCTAATCAAAATCAACTTTGTAGATAGATCAAGAGACATGCCTGATAAGCTCCCGAAGGAACACGTCCTTGTTGCTATACAAGCTATTCACGATAAGGTCCATGAGACGGCTAACCTGTCACACACATAATCAAGCATTAAAATTTTACCAATTATAGATAAATGAGACTACCAATACAGAATGTCCTTCAACTAAAAATTCACCTCTGCTTGGTACTCAAATTTTTCCGCTGGTGGCGTTGACTCATCGGATGCAGCGGCAGTTGACTCATAACGTCGGCCCACAAAAGGCCCACTTTGCTGGTTAAATGGCTTGGTGCCACCAACAAAAGTGCCATTGCTAGGTGTTAACACAGAGGACCATCTTTTTGCTGTAACACTCTCCCCAGACTAGTCAAGAAAAGAAGGAGAAGTTATTTAACAAGAAACAACGAAAATAAAATGGCACCCAAAAAACTCATTGATTTAATTTTGCAATTAATTTGCATTTCTATGCAGAAACGCCTAATAAGTCCCAAGAGGATAAGCTTTAAAGTAAAAATACTCTTTTACAATACAATTCTACGAGCAATTCCACAATTCCAAATACACAGTAAATAAATAATAGTCAAAACTGACGCACAATAATAATCCCGTGAATATGAATAACTAACAGAGTACAAAACGGTGATCGATCAAACAGTATAGTAATAGTAGATATTACCGCGTGGTGGTCGAGGGGAAAGGAGGAAGAAAGCGGACGGTAGCGAGAGGCGGCGTTGCGGAGGATGGCGGGGACGGAGCGCCTCGAGATCCTGTGCATATTCGCTGGTGGTGTGGGTAGTGAGAGAAAGAGGAGGAGGAAAAGCAGTTGCCAATTCACGGGGTTAGTGTTAAGCAGCCTGCAGATGTAGGGTTTAAGAAGAAGAAATGAGGGGTTTGGGAATGTTCTGGAGATGATGCGATGCTCACTATTAGTCAGGGGCAGTTCGGTCCATTTCCGTTGTGAGCGCTAGGGCGAGTCAGAATATCCTCTTCTTCTTCTCTTTCCCTCAAGGGGCGTTTTTGTCATTCGTTGATAATTTTTTTTTTTGTAATTCGTAGTGAGGGGCATTGGGCTGGGGCAGATATCAAAACTGGCCCGAATCCGTTGGCCAAATGAAAAAATCGGGTCGGGTTAAATTGGAACAAAACAGTAATGTAAAATAGGGATAACTAAGGGTGCTATTGTCTCAACTAGCAAAAGAAAAAAAATGACAAATAAATAATTGTTTATAACTCAAAAAATATTTTCACTTTTATCCTCAAAATTTTTTTCCTCATTTCTCTTATCTCTTAACTACCATTAATTTTCTACCACACTAAAATTTTATTTTATTTTCCCTCTCTCATCTTTCCACCATCATTAACTCCTCCTACCACAAAAAAGAATTTGGTTCCCATTTGAAATTTTATTTACCAAATAATTTTATATCCAATGGCTTACTCAAAAAACACAAATTATATTCAATCATTATCTTACCAAAAAGTTTTATCTCCCTAAAATCTTATTTTCATTATTTTCTAGTGAAACGAAACGAAAATGAACAAAAGGATATCCAATCCCACCCTAAAGTTTCGAAATTACTGATTGTCGGTTCCTTATTTTGAAAAGCTCGAGCCGGACAACAATGACAGTTATGGTTCTAATTTCAATCACTAATTCTGATTAGGGTTACAAAACTGACGATTTCCCAATTTATGAAACTATGGAACTGTATAAACAGAATTACACTCTCAATTGTAAATTTGTTGATTATGGTTCCGATGTGTTTATCCAGATCTATTTTAATGGCTTAGCTCGACTCGGTACAACAATTAGGCCAATTAATCGTATAAATCGTAGGTGGGTTAGAGCCACAATTAAGGAACATATTGTTTGTATACTAAATATATCCTATCGAATTATACCGGCAATATCATGATAATCAATATTGCGATAATTACAATGCCAACTTTTTTTACAAGTATATACCAAAATTCCGAGAAAGCAAAAACAAGTATGTATTTGAGATAAAATATATTTATTTTTACAAAAATAAGTATAATCAATATATATTGTATCATGTTTGAAATTTTGACCGGTTATTTTTTTATCACATGATATTAGTATGATATATTTTCCGTCAAACCTAAAATTTTGATACGATATTAGTATGATATTTTTTTTCATCACTAGTACACAATATGTGCCCATAAATTTGGTATACATAACACGCATGATATGTACGTGCAGTCAAAATAGAAATAATCGGTGAAATGATTATTTTGTTCATTTGATTCAGATTCAAGGTTCAAACTCTCACTCAACCTTGTAAATTGAGCTTTTCTAACATTCTTTTTGCCATATAAAAGTGTCGAACCAAAATTTTATGGAATTAATTACTAATTACTATGTCAATTTGAATTTCTGTTTACTTAATAATACTACATATTTTTTAATTGTACAATGTCAATATAAAATATAATATTATAATTTCAACTTATCAATTTTTTAAGTGAGTATATGCAAAATTCATTAATTCATTTCGAGGTTCGGTATCAACTTAAATACAAATATTGAAAGTGGATGGATAACAATATTGTACAAAATTTAACATTTTTCGACATACAAGGCTTGAATTAAATTGTCCAATTAAGCACACCACCAGCATCAAAATAACATTTCACATTTTATAATATATATATACATTCTTGTCTCATTTTCCAGGCACAAAGTTTGTGGCATAGGCCCATGCATTGTTGGCAACTGGGTCAGCAAGATGGTCATACAAGTTCTCAATGGGCCCCTTTCCAGTAACTATGGCTTGCACAAAGAACCCAAACATTGAAAACATAGCCAATCTCCCATTCTTAAGCTCCTTCACCTTCAACTCCGCAAACGCCTCCGGGTCATCAGCCAGGCCCAATGGGTCAAATGATCCACCTGGGTATATCTTGTCCAGGCCCTCCCCAAGTGGGCCTCCGCCAACTCTGTATCCCTCCACAAAGCCCATGAGCACAACTTGGGAGGCCCATATGGCAAGGATGCTCTGGGCGTGGATCAGGTTGGGGTTGCCGAGATAGTCCAGCCCACCTTCCGAGAAGATTTGGGATCCGGCCTTGAACCACACAGCCTCACCGAACTTGACGCCGTTCCTGGCTAGGAGTTCGGGGAAAACGCAGCCCAATGCCCCCAACATGGCCCAACGGGAGTGGATCACCTCCAGCTCACGGTTCTTGGCAAAGGTCTCTGGGTCAGCAGAAGGCCCAGCAGTGTCCCAACCATAATCACCGGGAAACTCACCGGTTAGGTATGATGGGGTTTGTTCCGAGAACGGGCCCAAGTACTTGGGCCTGTCCGGTCCATACCTATTTCAATACATTTGAAAAAAAAATTAAATCAATATTCTACGGATTGTGTGACTATATTATTTTTTAAATTTTCGAATTCAAGTTTAAATACATATTAAGTTAAAATATTATTATAATATATTTTTTAAATTTTCGAATTCAAATTCATCGATCGGTGACTTAATTCTTACCAGATGCTTTGGGGAACACTCTTAACGGTACGTCTCATGGTGAAACGGCCACCGCCGAGGCTGCCGGCTTTTCTGATGAGCTCATCTTGAGGCTTCAAAGCTGTCTTGCCGGCAAAGGCAGATTGTTGGATTGCTGAGGTTGCCATTATAGTTTTGTGGTGGGATGATTAAGATTATTTACTTTGGCACTTGCAGTTGGGAGTGAAATGGGTAGTTATAGTAAGAAAGGTTTATATAGGGAAATTAGATGATTTTATTGATTACATATCTACATCTCAGCATCAGCTTATTGGTTCATTCGCATGATTTAGATTTTCCACTAGATTTTCGCCCCATTTGGTTAGGGCCCTTATTTTGCCACTTGTCATGAAAAATGGTAAACGGATATCTCACATAACTTTGTTGGCCACAAATATAAATGTCCTTGGGATATATGTGAATAATCGGGCTAAAAACAAACAAACGTAAAATGCATCTATTATTAGATACTTGTCAGAAAAACTGAAGCTTGATGTTACCTTATTTCTCTATATATGGAGTATTTATTTATTACTTGTGTTGAAACATGTGGCTTAGATTCGTATTGTATATCAAAGCCTGCCGGTTGTATTGTATTTCTATATGGTCTCGTTTGGTTGGATGGATGGGATAGGACAATTTTATCATATAGCTCAGATTGTACTATTCATATTAAATAGTCTCTCGTTTGGTAGAATTGATTGACCGAATTGCGGGAACAAGATAATCTCCATAACATCCATTTGCTTGATGTGATAACTAGGGACTAAACTGACTAAATACTAATTTGCCCTTCTAATTGGGAGTGAACATGTATCTACCCAGATAGATTCATATTGACTGATTTATACTTCATAAAAACAAATTCTTCAACTACGGAATGCCCTTAAAAAACCTTCAACAATTTAAAATATCAAATAAAAGAATTAATTAATATATCAAATACAATCAATTGAATTATTATTTTTATTTAAAGGCTGAAAAATTACAAAAATTTGAAAAATCAATCCACTTTCAAGAAACGGGGTTTCTGTTCTACTTATGAATATTGTTGGGCCCCTAAAAATAAACAACACATTTTACATAATCTATTATGATAAGTCTCTCCTACTACAGGTCAAATAAACGCCAAAACTTCATGATGCACAAGGTAATATTTTGAATAGCTGGATGGACTTCTCCCATTCAATATGTTGTGTCGACAGAAGCCTACAATGATTCAATGTCAGAACCTTCCAACCCTTCTTGGTAAACTTCAAACTCGTCTGCTCTTGATCGACATACCAAGTGGAGTTTGAAGGTGGCTATCCTAGCACCCAACAAATGCAGTATACGAGCTCACTCGGGAGATAGCGGTGTTCCATCCAATTCTTCACACACAACAAAGTCAGATACAAGCTCCACAACACCTCTGTTTAATCGACCAGGCATTCCCTGCTTGTGCAAGAATGGTTCCAGTTCATGAGTGAATTGTTCCAGCGGACCTTCTTTGAGATTCACCTAAGGAACGAAKTCAAAATGAGAACAGTCTAAAAATTAAAAGTTCTCAATGAAAATACAATCATCAGGCATTTGATTTTATCAGTCATCAAAGTTAAGTCATAAATATCCTAAAACAAAATTAATGAATAATTATTCACACACACAGCCCCCAAACATATACACACACACACACACATGCGTATAGAGCACCAATGTTCCCTAGTCAAAATATAAGGATTGTATTTTCCCCTTCCACGATTTGTAACACAACATATAATTTAATCGACATTTGGTGAGTGAAAGTTCATCACATACCCTTTCTGTTGCGATGCTTCCGGTCCTAGCAAAATCTACTGATAATTACACGAGTGTAGGTCGCAGAGTTACATTAAAAAAATAATTATATTCAAAAAATAATGCAAGTGTCTTCATATAATTACAAAACCAACAAATTTACAAGTCAGCCAGTTTAATCTTTACGAACTCATTAAACATGTTTAGTAAATATCTTTAATTACATCTTTTTTTCTAATCTACTCTAATGCCTCAACTATAAAGACAAAATCAACCAAAAGGAGAAAATGATCAAATTCTTCTAATACTCTCCATCACCAGAAAGCAATTATTTATAAATTCACAAATGAGCAAAACTCAATCATCTGAGAAAATTCAATCAGGCGATTAACAGTAGATATTGCATACTTGTGAAACAGTTTCTTAATTGAAGTGCTGTTGTTCTTTAGTATAAGAGTTTTCCGATCAGCATGTACAATGCAACAACATACCTTTCAACATCTTCTTTTGGAAAACTAGTGAAACAAAGCCCTGAATCTCCACGCAGAAGTTGAATGAACAAAAAAACGCCAAGCAAAAAAAAAAGTGTGAATTTACCCTGGAATTTCATCAATAAAAATGGATGAAATGAATACACATACACTGGCAAGTCGAAGTGAAGATTAAGAGTGATGCCTCTTAGTATGCATAGAATGGTACCTTTGAGATTTTGTGAAGGCCCGATTTGATCTCATCAGCATCAGACCTACCCAAGGCAATCTGCATAACCTTGTTCGACCCTAGAAAAAATTTGGGACAAAGAAAGCACAGATACATCAGTTTATTTATCATTAGTTATCTAATCCTATTCTTGAAACTAAAATCCAGAGTATCTAACAAAACAAGACAGCAAATAGTAGGTAACACCAACTACCAGAGAATATACATGGTATTCATTAATGATTTCACATCATTTTAAGTTGTTGATCCTCTATAAGAAATGGTTTACAAAACTTGTAATTAATACWAAAAATAAATAAATAACGAGCACTCGGCAAGCTCAACAATTCTAATCCAGAAGGTATGATTATATCTCCAACCTGCTTGAGGACTTGAGCCGGTCTGTGAACTCCTTCAGCTTAGCATCTCATATCGAGTTCACCACAATTTCTTTATGTGCCCTTCCTTTCTTCTCAGTGGTCGATAGAGTCACTGGCCCATCGCGCTTTGATTTCGTCATCTTTGGCAAGAACCTGCAGAGCTTGGAGAGAAGGAGAGACCTCATTTCCAAAGTGGAAATTCTCCAAAAGATAACGCAACATTTTATTCAACATATCATCGATCTAATTGGAAAAGAGAAAAAAAAATTAAAGAACTGTTAAAGAACCATTCTCACCACACTTGTAACAGCCACCACCACCACCGCCTGCCTCCATATCTCCCACCATATCTACCGCCACCACAACCACCATCGTATCGGCCTCAGCCGCCAGCGCTTCCTCTGCTTGCACCGTTATACCCGCATCCGCCTCCATAAGATCGGTCGCCTCTGCCGCCTCCATATGATCCTCCACCTCCACCGCCGCGGCCTCCCTGCACGGATCCGCCATCTGGACCAGTCACATTCGCCGCCTTGGCGCAGCCGTCGTTGATTTGTACATATTTGTATGTGATTTTCGTGTGTTTTTGCATCGTGTGTTGTGTGCTTTTATGTGTTTTAGGTTTATTTTTTTATCGTTTTTCTTCCTTTTAATGTTTTTTGTCTCGTTTGGTGTTTAATGTATTTTTACTTTATTTTGTATGAAATAATCTAATTTTGTTTAATGTTAATATCTCAGCTCAAAACGAGGAAAACGGGACGAGCGACAAGCCGAAGCCATGCAGGTGCGTCGACTAACGCACCGTCGACGCAAAACGCTCTGAAGCGTCGATCCTAGGCTCGTCAGTCGATGCACTGCCTGGTCGGCGCGTGCAGCCTGACTCGCGTCGACTGACGCACCGTCGACGCTCCGGCAGTTTGAGCGGTTATTTTCGAAATTCTATATAAAGTCGGTGGTTTCTTCGTTTTTCAAGTGCTGGGACGAGGGGGAAAGGTCCAGATAATGTCGAGAGCCCTCGGTTCATGCCACCCTTTCAATTCAAGCAAAATTAGAGTTTATAGTTCATCGTTTTTGTCATTTCAAGTCGTTCGTCGTTCGAGACCGTTCTGGACGCTGAAGATCGTTGGGATGTCATCGCTTTTCTGGTTCATAAGCTTTCTGAACTTAGTTGTAATTGATTTATGTTTTAGCTTTGGTTAATGTTAATGTAGTTCTTCGATTTTTAGATTTCGACTGGTTAATGAAGTTCTTCGTTATTTTACCGTTAATATTGTTTGTAGATTATTTCCATTTGCTGTAGTAGTTTAATGGTGATTTCTCGTT
>BMAC01000095.1:616561-660120 GCA_014905375.1 Phtheirospermum japonicum | reverse complement strand
TATTTATTTAAATAGGGTAATAAATATAACTATAGGTTCCCTATCAGAACAAATGTGAGGATGTAGAGGATAAAAATACTGATGAGATCAACATGTATTATGATTGTCATTACATTTTTCCACGCGAAGCGGCGTGGTGAATATTAGTTTATGAAATTCAGTATAAAACTCCACCTATCATGTGTTTGAGTTTTTATCTTCCAGAAGAGTATAATGTATTGTATAATGATAATGATAATGACTTTGCCTTATGTTTAGTTTCCTAAAAAAAAAAAATTAGTACTCAAAAACAAAAGAATGGACACCTAGAAAAGTATATTTGTTTTCATTAGTACGAATTTACTATATTCCGCCAAAATTGATAAAGTAATGGATGCAAAATATTTAACCAAGAGTGGTGTATTTCTCATCTATAGATACAGAGGATGCTTTTTACAACTGTTAAATCTAATAGTGAAAGTTTTTTTTAATGTAATATCTAATGACATAACTTTTCTTCTTCTTCGAAAAGAAGAAATGGGCATTCTAAATTTAGGGTTACTTTTAATATCCACTAAGATTTCGATCATTACTGGTACTCCACTTGCAAAATTAATGGTGGATGCGCATCTCATTATTTGGGACGAAACTCCAATGATGCATAATAATTATTTTGAAAATCTGGACAAAACATTGAAAAACGTGATGACATTGCAAGACAATTCTAATACACAGCTTCCATTCGGTAATAAAATAATAATTCTTGGTAGAAATTTTCATCAAATTTTGTCGGTTATTCCAAAAAGTACTAGACCAGACATAGTTCACACAATGATCAAATACTCGCATTTATGAACTCATTACATAGTTTTAAAGTAGACCAATAATGTGGTGCTGCAAAATCACAATGCAGATCCCAATTATATCAAGTTAAAGAATGTTTTCAACTTGATAAATAGTATAGGAGATGTAATAGTTGGAGGACCAAATGATGGTATCGTTTAAATTGAAATCTAAGTTATCTATTATTGAAAGATGATGGAGACCATGTTCTGTCAATTGTGGCAAGCACATATCCACAATTTGGAAAAGCTGCTGAATGTTTCGCTTATTTGGAAGGTCGGGCTATTCTTTCCCCAACACTTGATGTCGTCGATTTGATTAATAAATATATGATGTCATAAAATTAAAGGGGGAATGTGAAGTATATTTTAGCTCTGATAATGCATGCAAATCTGACTCAAACATTGACATATTGTAGGATGTTGATGCGGACCAAATTTTCTGTACGTAGTATTATTTGATATATGAGGTTATTTGTGGTAAACGACCTCATTTCTGGGAGAGGGTGTTCCCCCTAGGAGATAGCGAGCTGTATTATGTCTTTGAGAAGTGAACGAGTTGAAGGATGTTCCTTGAAAGTGAGCGAGTTGATATGTGTAGAGTAGCGACCTATAGTATGGGGATGAGTTCTCATATAGGGTCGTGATCTCTTATGGTTTGAGCTGTGTACTTGAGCTCGGTTGTGGGATTTATGAATGATAAAGCCCGTGGGCTTAATGTGTGTGGTTTATGGGGTCCCGATGGACTGTATGGAAAGAATAACAGGCCCAGGACTATTTTATTAATTTAATAAGAGGTTTATTTGTTTATGGGAACTTACTATATGGGAGGAATCCTAATTCTAAGACAGTTGTGGAATTATGGTAGGAGAAGGTAACCCTGACTTGGAGAACACATACCCCCTCTCATTATTCTAAGCTTATGATATCATAATTGCATCTTGAATGATTTGAATGAAGGGATTGAGTGTTGTGATCTCGCTTATTAACTTAAGCGTCGGAGGGCCTTAACGGGCTCGAAACCCGGCCCATTCTAGGCGTTGTTTTGCAGGACCGACGAGGTCGCTCGAAGATTCGTGGAAGGTTTGGCAGGTCGCTGAGACATATTTCACCATCAATTCATGTCGCTGATCTCTTTTCGAGGTTAGTACCCCCTATATTTGGTGGTCCAACTTTTTGGGTTTATCAAATTGGCGCCGTCGTGGGAAAGAGGGACATCGAGTCCTTCAGCGAAAGACGTGAGGTACACAATTTTCGTGGGTCTAAAATCTGACTGTACAATAAATTTTAAAAATCATTTTCTACTGTTTCAACCGTTAGATCGCATTGACACTTTTAAAAAACGTCAAGGACCTTTTAAATTACGTTTTGAACGGTGGAGATCGAATTTTGATATGTGAGGGAATTTATATAAATTTTCGATCGAAGCAGTTTTTATTTTCAGAAAATCCTGCGCAGTGTTTTTCAAAATACGATTGTGCATAATATAACCGTTGGATCAACTCGAAAATTGGATATGTTAATCTAAATATGTTGAAGTCCAATCTGAACGGTGGAGATCTGATTATGAGTTTGGGAAAATTTTGTAACGAATTTTAAATAGAGCTAATCCTGTTTCCAAAAACTGTTTGTCTAATTTCTTTTGAGAATTAAGTTATGTACACTTTAATTGTTGGACGGAGTTGAATTTTGGGTATAATATGTACGATATATAATGGTTAAATTTGAATAGTGGTGGAGATCAAGTTTTGAAGATTTTTGAACACGAATAAAGGTTGTGATGTGTTGCTTGGACCTTAACCCGGGAATGGTCAACGCAAACAAACGCGATGTTCAAATATTCAAGGGATGATCCATTTTGTTGCTCGAAATCTAAGGTGATGAGGTCGTGTATCAACATAACACAACAAAATCAACACAAATCAAGATAAGTATTTATTTTGTTTTAGATGTGTTTAAATGAGGATGATATGGTTTGGATGATTGATGTGGTTGCCATGTGGAGTACTTCCTTATTGAATTGATTCATATGGGGATAGACTTATGGTTTATTTGATTTAATAGAGATAAACGTATGGTTTATGTGATTATATAAAATATTAATTATCACGGGGTTGGATAGATTTGGTTTTAAAATTCTTTCATGGTTTTGATAGAATGAATGATGGTATATTAATCATGCGTGGAGAGTGCTAATTGGACTTATGTGGTTTTATTTTGTGGGGATATGCATGTGATTTAACATTCGGTTGATGAGGACTTATTTAGATTTTATATGGTTATGAACATGCTAAAAATTGATCATTTTTACAAATTCTCGTACGAAAATACAGCACTACCACACTTCAGTAAATTGGTCATAACTCACTGTTGGATTATCCGTTTTGAGATCCGATTTTTGCATTGGAAACTAGACTCGTAGGTATTTCCAGTGATATATAGTTTGGTTTTTAATTCATTACCGATTAAAACAGTTTAATCTTCAAAGTTGGTATATGTTGTATCAGTTTTTGTTTTGATCCTATATGGCTTGATGGTGATATGATATTTGTTGTTGTGGGGAATGGAGACCTTCGATGTGAAAAATGTTTGATTAATATGTTATTGGCGCGAGTAAGGTTGTAATATTCGGATGATATTTTCTATGATTATGCTAACGAATCTGGGTGTAGGGCCTGTTTAGGTCGTATTAACCTAGGGTTAATTTGTGGGTTGCCCGACATGTAATTCGGAGATGGGTAACCCAATGCGAAGAGGTCGCCAATGTTTAAGGACCATGTACCAGGTCGCGTGTTCAAACATTGACAAAAAGGAGATCAGGGGAATTATGCTACCTAAAAACAAAAAGGTCGCGTAGATGGATATTCGAGGAGAGGTGAATTTTCCTATAGCGCCAATATGAATATGTATCGGGTACGCTTTTTGAAACCTCATGAAAGGGACGGTTTTCCATTTTATGCCCTATTTATTTTTATGTGGTTGAGCATGGGGGAATAATTGATTTATGCGATTTAATATGGTGACAAGATTTATTTGAGATGATTTAAATGGTTGTGGTGTGTGATTTAATTTAAATTATTAAGATCTGGTCACATGTGGAGTTTATGTCGTAATAGTTTATGGTTTGGTGGTTTATGATTTGAGTTCGGAGAATACATATAATTAACTCGTTACGGTCTCCGCGACCTCCTTACGGTCTCATGCGACCTCATTATGTAGAACAAGGTATGGCTTTATGATTATGAAAATGTTTAAGCCTCAACGGCCAAAGATTTTATGGGTTTTATGTTTAATTTCCGATGCTTTCATTAGGTCGATGATTGTTTAATTCCGACGCTTTCATTAGGTCGATGATTGTTTAATTCCGACGCTTTCATTAGGTCGATGACGGTTCAATCCCGACGCTTTCATTAGGTCGATGACGGTTCAATCCCGACGCTTTCATTAGGTCGATGATTGTTTAATTCCGACGCTCTCATTAGGTCGATGATTGTTCAATTCCGACGCTTTCATTAGGTCGATGATTGTTTAGTCCCGACGCTTTCATTAGGTTGATGATGGTTTAATTCCGACGCTTTCATTAGGTCGATGATGGTTTAATTCCGATGCTTGCATTAGGTCGATGATGGTTAAATTTCGACGCTTTCATTAGGTCGATGATGGTTAAATTTCGACGCTTTCGTTAGGTCGATGATGGTTGTGGGCTGACGCTTCTATTAGGTCGGCGATGGTGGTTTGTGGTTTTTGTGGCGGGAGAAGATAACGCTGGACCGGAGGGCACTTCTCCCGACCAGACGAGATAGTGAGAGTTGTGATTGTATTGTGGCGGGAGAAGGTAACACTGGACAGGAAGGGCACTTCTCCCGACCAGACGAGATAGTGAGAGTTGTGATTGTATTGTGGCGGGAGAAGGTAACGCTGGACAGGAAGGGCACTTCTCCCGACCAGACGAGATAGTGAGAGTTGTGATTGTATTGTGGCGGGAGAAGGTAACGCTGGACAGGAAGGGCACTTCTCCCGACCAGACGAGATAGTGAGAGTTGTGATTGTATTGTGGCGGGAGAAGGTAACGCTGGACAGGAAGGGCACTTCTCCCGACCAGACGAGATAGTGAGAGTTGTGATTGTATTGTGGCGGGAGAAGGTAACGCTGGATAGGAAGGGCAGTTCTCCCGACCAGGCGAGATAGTGAGAGTTGTGATTGTATTGTGGCGGGAGAAAGTAAATCTGGAACGGAGGGCACTTCTCCCGACCTGGCGAGGTAGTGAGAATTGTGATTGTATTGTGGTGGGAGAAGGTAACTCTGTATTGGAGGACCACTTCTCCCACGAGTTGTTCGAAAAGTTGAATAATATAAATAAAGTTGGGCAACCTGTTTTTTAGTTGCGATGGATAGTTGTTCCTTTTGCGAGCTAATATGTTTTTATGTGTGTTCGGGATCTAATTGAGATCTTGTGATTTCCGGATGGAAAGTGTGATGGATATTATTTGATATTACCATATGGTTAAATGTCTTTGAGAAAATTTTATTGTAGGGTGATGATTGAAAGGTTGAGTAATATAACTTTGGACGAGCTGTTCTGTTCTTATATAATGATTAAATTGTTGCTTGTGATGGATAGTTGTGTTGAAATATGTACTCTTTTTGAGGACTAGTGTGTTCGAGATTTACGTGAAGACCTTATGGTCTCCAGTTGAGTGATGTTTGAAGTTATGGTGTGGATGACATGTCCTTGAGAGTTTGAATTTGAGAAATTATGTTGAGAAGTGGTGTTTGTGATGTGAAGTTATATTTTTGTGGCGGGAGAAGGTAACTCTAGACCGGAGGGCACTTCTCCCGCACAAGAGCTCGTTGTGTTGTGAAAGTGCGAAGTTGTGTTTTTTGTCTAACGGGAGAAGGTGACTCTGGACCGGAGGGCACTTCACCCGCATAGCATTTGTGTTTTGAAAATTGGGAATTTTTGGTGATATATAATAAATGAAGTTGCGCGAGCTATTTTGATTCTCTGTGACTAAGTGATTGTGATGTTTTACTTATGGTTAAAAGTGATATGCTTGACTTACGTGTTTTCCCCATGCTCTTTTGTTGTTTAGTGTATGGTTATGTCTGTGCGAGCTAGTATGTTTTATATTCGAGCTGATTTTAGCTCCATCGAATTATTTGTGATTCGTGGTGTGATAAGAAATATGATTGTGACTGGTTACGAATTCGTGCGACCAATGTGTAAATCAGGTTTATTTGACATTTACTTTTTGTGCATAATCTGGTTGGATTACTTGATTGTATTATCTTGGGGACTACATAGGCGATCTTTATTGAGTTGATGTGGCCTAGTTGTTCTGTATTGCTGGCATTAATTAAACATAGGGGACTAGGTGGTTTTCAGTCCCATGTTATTGTCATATGGTTACAATTGGATTGTGTATGGTTTAACTGTTTTAATTTGGAAGACTGAGTGGTTTTCTTGGCGAGCTAACGGAATTGTTATGGTTATAAGATGATGTTTAAGTAATGATTACGGTTTGAGGTATGGAATGTTTTCTTGATCGACTAGGTCTTGTGAATGGCTTATGATGTTTTGACTTTTTAAAAGCATATATTTTCTTGTATTATTATGCCCGATTATAAGTCGGTGGATAAAAGTTGTGTGGTTTAGGCCATCATATATATACAGTCGGAGACTTGGTCTGGGGACTTGCAGATCGTCCCTCGCGAGATGATCATGCTATCTTAAGAAGAAGCGAGCTCGGTATAAGCTGAATTCTTGCAGGTCGCAAGTATACTTGACAAATTACTGTGAAAAGATGAGTGTTATAGCTCGATTTGTTGAGCTGTGTGATTTTGATGTGTGGTTTGGTAAGGTAAAATGATGATTTACTTATTGTTTTTGAAGTGGTTGTGTTCTTGTAATTCTATTTTTACATGTCCTACCTGATTTCGTGCCTCAATTAGCTAGAATATGGGGGACTAGCTGATGCGGACCAAAATGTATGTACGTAGTATTATTTGATATATGAGGTTATTTGTGGTAAGCGACCTCATTTCTGGGAGAGGGTGTTTGATTTGCTCGTTTTTGTACATATTTTTCTTACCGTTTTTGTATCACGTTGCGTGTGTTTTGCTTGCTTTTAGGTGTTTTAGGAGTCGAGTGGGCCGTTTTTCGTTATTTCTAGGTTTTCGTAGTTTTTGTACGTTTTATTATTAATTTTCGTAGTTTTTCACTTTTCCATTTTCTTGGCCGTAGGACGTCTAAGCGGGGCCCACGCTCGTTTGGGATCGTTAATACTCGACTCGGGAATGGACGGACAAAGCAAGGAAGCGCACGGACGAGGTTCGATAAACCGGCGGACGTGAAAAGAACGAGGAATCGAGCCGGGTGCAGCAATCCAGTTGACAGACTGGAGTTCAGTCGATCGACTGGCCTTCTAGTCGATCGACTGGGTCCTCCGAAGATCGACTGAATTCCAGGGCTTTTGGCCGTTTTTGACGATGCAGTCGATCGAATGCTTTTTCACTCGATCGACTGAAAAGCAGAAATTTTGAAGAAATAAGTAATCAGACGTCATTTCAATTGACCAACTTGCATCAGAAAGCTTTATTCCCCAAGGAAGCTCCTCCAAAACCAGAAGCTTTTCTCCTTTTCATATTTGCTTATTTTAATTTCCATAAATCCTAGTAATTAGTGGTAGATTAGTTAAGCTTAGATCTTAGTTGGTTAATGTTCAAGTTTTGATTTAGATTGCGTTTGAAAAGAATCCTTCAAGCTTTCAAGCTTTTCTCCTTCAAGCTTTTGTGTAATATCATACATTTGGTAAACTCTTTCCATTAATATAGTTTTATTTCCATGTTATTTCTCTTGATCTTGTGTTGAAGTTTGATTCTTGCTTAGTTGTTGTTTTGATCATTCAAAATTCCTATTTTCATTTAAAAGCTTTCTAGCTTATGAACTTATGCTTTTAAGTTATCTAGTTGTAATCAATTTCTAAGTTTGTAAAAGTTTTATAAGATCTTCCTTTTTTAAACCTTTAATTAAATGCTAAGTTAATTTTGTTGACTTATTCAAATAAGCTTGACTTTAATCTTCCCTCCATTTTCCTTAATTTCAAATTATTAAGTTGTAATAAGTTAATTAGTTTAAATTGATCGTTTTTAATATAAGCTTTAATTTCCTTTAAATGTTTTAATATTTTTAAATCTTGTATTTCAATTTAAATCTTAGTTGTAAAATTCAAAACCGAACAATGACTACCGCTTTCTTAGGTCAAATTAGTTTAATCAAAACCGACGATAAGAAAAACTGAGAAACCGAAAGCCGATCACATCCATCCTCGAGAGACACGACTCGGGACAACTTACCGCATCTACAATCGACTCCGTACTATTGCGGAGACGATTCTTAGAGCGCTAAGAAATCCTCGATCAAATTTTGGCGCCGTTGCCGGGGATGGATTAAAGCCAATGGCATTCTTAATTATTCTTATTGTCGTCGTAAATAGTAGTTAGTTAATTATTTTACATTCGATACGCGTAATCTTTTGTCGTTTGTTGTGTGTGCAGGGTAGGTCCCACATCCCGTTACCTCCGCTAGTATCACCAATAATTGAGAAGCGAACGATGGAAACCCTGCTTGAGAACCAGATTCTGCCCGCCCACACTCTAAACGGTCAAAGGATGCCTCCGCCGCTTGATTGATCCGGCCGAGGATGGCAAACTACCGAGCTAGTTTGCCATACGACAACCCTTACATCCAAATTCCCGAATATCCAAATCCATATACCGCTCCCCAAATATGACGACCCGTATGCTTCGATCGGTAAAGAGTGGATCTACTCTTCCGATCATTATGACCCAAACCCTCCACATTCACCTCCATTCTCATACCCCCACAACCCGAGCATAGATCAGTATGCACCGACTCGTGATCTTTTTGATCCGGGTTTTGATGATCTATATGTTCCCCTCGCCCTTCCTTCTTCTTACCCCCATTTTGAATCGTATGCTCCATCGATTTATGATTCTGATTCTTCGAGCTACGATTCTTACAATCTACCCACCTCGAGCTCGTTTACTCCGAGCGATGACCCTTATACCTCACTCTTTCAAGATTCGTCTACGTCCCAACTCCCGGACGTGGAGTCTCTCTTAGCCGAGCTTGTTGAAAGCCTCGATCGCATGGAGACCCACGCTAAGCAAATGGCCAATGACGTGGGTGAGCTTAACAAACTGTGCCTCGACGAGATTCCCTTCTTTGATGAGGCGGTGCCCACGGTCGTTGATGGTAATTCGAGATTTGATGATCTTTCGGAAGGTGAGCGCTATGAGGTAGATATAGAGAACGAGGAGAATGGGTCGGAAAACAACGTCACCCCTCTCGGGTATTGTGAAGAGGTTGTAGTGGAAAGTGAGGAGGTGTTATCTTCGGGGCCTCCGACGGCACTTGGATTGTCGCGCTTACCTGCTTTAGGCGAGGAAGAAGTAGTTGTGCCGGTCATGGAGGATGTGGAGTTAATCGAGCCTCGTTTGCCACCACCCGACGCTTTATTACTACTTGAACAAGAGGAGGTGGAAGAGGACGAGAAAGATGTGTTGGGTCCTACTCTCTCGTGCCCGACTACGACTATTTCTAAAGTCGAGAGAAAGGAGACGACGGTTGGGGAGAAGGAGAAGCACGTCGACCCGTTTTGGGATGATCACGTCTGGGTGATCGACTACTCACGCTTACGACCACCGAAGCAAGCCCACGTTCTTGATGTCTCGATCTTCCGGCTTGCCCGACGCGCCCGCCTTGGTGATTTTGGTCACCCGGTGTGTCTACTCAAGAACACCAAGGCGTGGCATGATCGTCACCTCTTCTTGAATCCCGGATAACGTTTTTGTATAACCGTCGAGCGAACGACGTTAACCAAACGCGCTACGTGGGAGGCAACCCACGACGTTCTAACCCTTTCTAACTCTTTTCTTGTTTTTCTTTTGATTTTGTGTATATTCTATCTTTAAGTAGTGTTAATGGAGTTTTTGGGTTTGTGAAGGTTCAGCCATGGAGTCTTGGGACCAAAGAGGATCGAAAATGGAGGTTGGTTGTTGAAATGCAGTCGATCGACTGGTATGGAGTCGATCGACTGCCCAATCGACTGGTGGTTCAACATCGACTGGATTCCAGGCAATTCTGAACTTTTGGCATAAGCAGTCGATCGACAGCCGACAGTCGATCGACTGCGGTCGATCGACCGAATAGGGCAGTCGACCGACTGCCCAACGAACCCTAATCTTCGCTTTTATTCTCAAAATGCAAAACAAATTTAAAATATAAAAATAAATAAATAAATAAATAAAAAATCCAAACAAAATAGAAATTTTAAAAACTCAAAAATATTTTCGTTTTTTTAAATAGGTTATTTTTTGTGCAAATTCTCCACCTTGCCTTACCTTGTAGATAGCTTGTTGCTTGCCTCGGCTCCCGGCGACGACTTTTGCACAACCACAACGATACAAGCTCGGACATAGGGGCGTTCTCTTTTCCCTATACCTTTTTACTGCTTTTATTAGCTTAAAAACGCAATGAGGACATTGATAGGTTTTAAGTGTGGGGTGGTTAGAGTTCGTCCTAGGTTTTTAATTTCGTCGTATGCTTGCTTGTGTTAATTTGAGTAACGTGTGTGCTATTATTGCTTGGACCCTTGGCGAAGTGACGCGGTTTTGATGATTTGTTAGGGTGTTTAGATTTTCGATCGAATATAGTGGACTTAGGTGGTTTAACTTGTTGGGATCTCCGTTCGGTTTTAGCTTCGTGCTATCCTTGTGCTCGTTTAGAACTAGTGCCTCGACTAGCCCTCGTCATCAAATGCTCTCTATAGGTTTTTGTTTTGTAATTTGGAGTCATCAATTGCTCCACGTGCTTGATCGAGAAGTTTGTAAGTTGCTAGTAGCAACGAATGATCGGATTCGTTGAAAGCTTCGTATTTTCATCTTTATTTATTGCTAAAAAAAATAATAAATAAAAAATAAAAAAAAAGAGACGAATAAACAAGGATACGTTATAAATCCTTGAAGTTGTTAAGTAGCACGTTTTTCCTTTTTTGTCCGATTTTTAGTATATATTTGTTAAAGAGAGGCATAGATGATTTTGGCTAATAGGGAGCCGATTAATGGTTCGAGCGTGGATAGACCTTAGCCGGGGCGAGGACGGGGAGGCCGACTTGGTGAATCGCTTAAGTTCTTTTAGGGTTCGGAAGTTGATCTAAATTTCCTTAACAAAGCACATTGTTGTCCTTTTATACAAAGCTAACAAGCAATGTAGCGTGCGACGTCTCGAATTATTTTGTGCATTAGTTAGGATTGGTCGGGGGTATTTTTGTCAGTTTACGTTAGTTTTGCTTGAGGACAAGCAACCGTTCTAAGTGTGGGGTGGTTGATTTGCTCGTTTTTGTACATATTTTTCTTACCATTTTTGTATCACGTTGCATGTGTTTTGCTTGCTTTTAGGTGTTTTAGGAGTCGAGTGGGCCGTTTTTCGTTATTTCTAGGTTTTCGTAGTTTTTGTACATTTTATTATTAATTTTTGTAGTTTTTCACTTTTCCATTTTCTTTGACGTAGGACGTCCAAGCGGGGCCCACGCTCGTTTGGGATCGTTGATACTCGACTCGGGAATGGATGGACAAAGCAAGGAAGCGCACGGACGAGGTTCGATAAACCGGCGGACGTGAAAAGAAAGAGGAACCGAGTCGGGTGCAGCAATCTAGTCGACAGACTGGAGTTTAGTCGATCGACTGCCCTTCTAGTCGATCGACTGGGTCCTCCGAAGATCGACTGAATTCCAGGGCTTTTGGCCGTTTTTGACGATGCAGTCGATCGACTGCCGACATGGCCGATCGACTGCCAGTCGATCGACTGCTTTTTCAGTCGATCGACTGAAAAGCAGGATTTTTGAAGTATTAAGTAATCAGACGTCATTTCAAGGGGAACAACTTGCATCAGAAGGCTTTCTTCCCCAAGGAAGCTCCTCCAAAACCAGAAGCTTTTCTCCTTTTCATATTTGCTTATTTTAATTTCCATAAATCCTAGTAATTAGTGGTAGATTAGTTAAGCTTAGATCTTAGTTGGTTAATGTTCAAGTTTTGATTTAGATTGCGTTTGAAAAGAATCCTTCAAGCTTTCAAGCTTTTCTCCTTCAAGCTTTTGTGTAATATCATACATTTGGTAAACTCTTTCCATTAATATAGTTTTATTTCCATGTTATTTCTCTTGATCTTGTGTTGAAGTTTGATTCTTGCTTAGTTGTTGTTTTGATCATTCAAAATTCCTATTTTCATTTAAAAGCTTTCTAGCTTATGAACTTATGCTTTTAAGTTATCTAGTTGTAATCAATTTCTAAGTTTGTAAAAGTTTTATAAGATCTTCCTTTTTTAAACCTTTAATTAAATGCTAAGTTAATTTTGTTGACTTATTCAAATAAGCTTGACTTTAATCTTCCCTCCATTTTCCTTAATTTCAAATTATTAAGTTGTAATAAGTTAATTAGTTTAAATTGATCGTTTTTAATATAAGCTTTAATTTCCTTTAAATGTTTTAATATTTTTAAATCTTGTATTTCAATTTAAATCTTAGTTGTAAAATTCAAAACCGAACAATGACTACCGCTTTCTTAGGTCAAATTAGTTTAATCAAAACCGACGATAAGAACAACTGAGAAACCGAAAGCCGATTACATCCATCCTCGAGAGACACGACTCGGGACAACTACCGCATCTACAATCGACTCCGTACTATTGCGGAGACGATTCTTAGAGCGCTAAGAAATCTTCGATCAGTGTTCCTCCTAGGAGATAAGCGAGTTGTATTATGTCTCTGAGAAGTGAACGAGCTGAAGGATGTTCCTTGAAAGTGAGCGAGTTGATATGTGTAGAGTAGTGACCTGTAGTATGGAGATGAGTTCTCATATAGGGTCGTGATCTCTTATGGTTTGAGCTGTGTACTTGAGCTCGGTTGTGGGATTTATGAATAATAAAGCCCGTGGGCTTAATGTGTGTGGTTTATGGGGTCCCGATGGACTGTATGGAAAGAATAACAGGCCCAGGCTTATTTTATTAATTTAATGAGAGGTTTATTTGTTTATGGGAACTTACTATATGGGAGGAATCCTAATTCTAAGACAGTTGTGGAATTATGGTAGGAGAAGGTAACCCTGACTTGGAGGACACGTACCCCCTATCTCTATAAAAGGAGGAGCATACCTCTCATTATTCTAAACTTATGATATCATAATTGCATCTTGAATGATTTGAATGAAGGGATTGGGTGTTGTGATTTCGCTTATTAACTTAAGCGTTGGAGGACCTTAACGGGCTCGAAATCCGGCCCGTTTTAGGCGTTGTTTTGCAGGACCGACGAGGTCGCTCGAAGATTCGTGGAAGGCTTGGCAGGTCGTTGAGACATATTTCACCATCAATTAGGTCGCTGATCTCTTTTCGAGGTTAGTACCCCCTATATTTGGTGGTCCAACTTTTTGGGCTTATCAGACGTTTACTCACTAGAGTTTCTAAATACCATTAAAAAGTATAGATTGCCTCTATGAGTTAAAACTAAAAATTAGAATTTCACTCATGTTGTTGAGAAATATCGATCATTCCCTTGTGTTGTGTAATGTTAGTTGCTTACTAAACGGTCATATTGTATAGGCTAATATTTCTCAAGGAAGCAATGCAAGTGAGTTGTTTTTAATCCTTAGAATGACTGTCACACCATCCAATTCGAGGTTCCCTTTCAAGTTCCAACGATGACAATTTCCTCTGATCGTGTCATATGCTATGATGATCAACAAAATTCAAGTACAATATCTCTCTCACGTTGGAATTTTCCTAAAGAAGCCTATTTTCAGCCATGGTCAGTTATACGTTGCTATATCAAGGGTGACCAATCGTATAGGTTTACAAATATTGATCGACGATGATGAGAATAAACATGTTAACAAAACTACAAATGTTGTGTATAAGGAAATTTATCATAATTTATAAATTATATTTCGTCTAATAACAATCCTTTTATGAATTAGGTTATATCATTTTGAATACTATTCGATCTTTAAATAATATTTAGATGATTTATATATAGGGAGCAGTTATGGTAAAACCATCTATGGTGTGAGAACCAGTGATGGTTATTACCGAAATATACATACACACAGAGATATATATATAATTTAAGTATACATATATACAATTACTTATTTAAATATTTTAAATAATTCTTTTTATTTTAAATAAAATAAAATAAAAAATTATCGTGCACGGTACAGTACTAAGTACTTAATTTAAAGACACCTACAATTCTCTTTCCGAATTACAAATATCCATCGACTTGTGTTAAATCTTTTGTAAATTGCATTCTCCAGAGAATGTGTACTTACGAGAATATAAATTCAATATATGTATAATTGATTTTCCTTTTTTGGTGCCCACTAATTCTTCTTTTTCTTATTTTGAACCTGGAAGGGGGGCTCCGCCGATTAAATCGAAAAGGGCAATCTTTGTGATTAGAGATGTTAAACAAACTTAAAATATACGGATTAACTCATTTAAACCGAATTAAATTTGGGGTAGGAGTTTAAGAATTATGACCCGTTTAGCTTGTGAACTTAATGGTCTGGCCAGCAGGCTGGTCCCTTTTTTCTTCAAAATTATTTTTGTCAATGTGAAGGTTTGAAAGAGTTTGGTCACCCCACCATCGCTTAACTACCAAGGATTTGATGTTATTGTGGCAACAAATATTTATTTATACACATTTTATTTTATTTTTATATGAATGTGTAAATACTTATATATTTTATTATATCAAATATATGTAATTTGCTATATCTCTCTACAAAATTAAGTGTTTATGTTTCACATTTTAAGAAAGTACTCGTGTTAAATTTTATATATGTTTAAATTTAAAATTTTGATTTATTTATATAATTAGTAGAATTTTAACTTGTAATCTGTTAGGTACCCGATAGAGTGAGGTTCTCATATTTCTAACCCAATTAAATTATAACTTTTTACCCTATACTATTTAACCCAAAACCCCGCTAAGATTGACATGAAACCGCTAAGGTACATCTATATATGTGATTATATATCCCTTTTAGTTAATGTTTAACACTGTTAAATTCACGTCAAGTTTATGAGAAATGGGACGTAATGCTCTAATGAAACCTATTGCAACTTTTTTGTCATTACAAGGAAATTTATGCTTTAAACAACTGAAATAAAGTAAAGCAAGCAAAGGTGGGTCTATTTCCAAAAAACACATCCAACATTTTCTTTCAGTTGTTCGCACTTAAAAAAAAATAAAAAATAAAGTTCAATTTAATTTTCTCTCCATTTTCTAAATCCTAGTTTTTCAACCGCAACAAATAATCAATATTTAATTATATATAAAAAAAAAGGGAACAACCAATGCGGAACAACCATGCAAGCATTCCTTCATTTTGTCGATTAAATTTTTGTTTTTGCATTCGTATTTTAAAAAAACTGTCCGCGACCCGTTCGGCCATGGTCGCCGGAAAGTTCTTCAAAATTTCAGCAATTGGTTTTTATATTCGGCCAGTTCGTTCTAGTCAATCACCGGCTGGTGCACAATGAAAACAGAATCAAATCTGAAGGGTAATTTTTGTAATCTTCAAAGTTATTTGGGTTTATTCATAAATACCACAAAACATTACAGGTATTTATTGTATATATATATATAGCCCTATGTAGTATAGTTATAGTTGGTGGCGACAAGAGTAAGTGGGTTTTTCTTATGCATGGTGAGACCGGGCATTGCGTGGGTGTCAATAATAGCATGGTGATGAGGCAATGCCCAGTCAAAGGAGTAAAGAAGGTTAGCCAATGCGAGCTCCGTTGATATTAGGCCCATTTCCATTCCTGGGCACCCTCTCCTCCCTCCCCCGAATGGTACCATCTCAAAGTCCCCACCTTTCATTATATCAAGGTTACTCATGAACCTTTCGGGCCGGAACTCATCCGGATCCTTCCAGATCTCCGGGTCCCTCGCAATGGCCCACCCGTTTATGACAACTGAAGTTCCCGGCTCGATCTTGTATCCGTCGACCTCGGTGCACTCTTGTAGTTTCAGTATTTGGGTCCGGAATAGTAGCGGGGCGGGTGGGTAGAGCCTCAGGGCCTCCAGCACCACTGCCTTTAGGTACGGCAGTCTTTTGATGTCGTCCTCGTCCACGCTGCCTTTTGGGCCGATCACTTGCCGGATTTGTGTCTGGACCTGTTTCATCAGTGTGGGCCGGAGCATTAGGGCTGTCATTGCCCAAACTACTGCCGCTGCCACCGTGTCCGTCCCCGCGACTATTAGATCCTGTCACGTACAAAGTTGGATCAATTAATAATTAATTAATTAATTAATTAATTATTAATGTCAGCAGTTCATTACAATACTATATATAATTAATGGAGTATCTAACTTTAAAAGAAAAAAATCTGCACTTCGATTCTGTCTCTCTAAAAGGATCTTTGTTGTCAACCAAAGGGATTGGATCGAAGAAGGTTAGTTCTCGCTGAAAAGTTATAGGAACTTTTTGCAAAAATTTAAAGCGAAGAGTATAGTAGGTGGGATATTGAAACTTGAAATAAATTAATGATTTTATATTTGCCGAACATAGGTTCTCTTGACTTTAATTTGATCACAATATTAATTGCATTTGTTTCATTCATATAACTATTTATTTTTTGTGATTTTTTCAAATCAATATTTAGCCAATACACGAAAGCTTTTTCTTTGGGGCTACTGCCACATATATTTATTATTAATTATTAGTTTAGCCCACTACACGAAAGGCTGAGCATTTGGTCGGTTCGGCCGAAAATCGAACCGAACTGAAATAATCGAAACCGAATTTTGCATAAAATTTCAAACCGAATTGAAATCAAGTCTAAAATCGAAAACCGAAATATTTATAAAATTGCAAACCGAACTAAATCGAAAATATTTTTAAAACCGAATTAAACGAACCGAACCGAATTAATAAAAAATAAGAATAAGTAACATACAAATTATTGTTTTTTCTATTTTTTAATTATATTTTGGTTAAAGCCGAACCGAAATAACTGATTTTTTGGAATTTTTTAACCGAAAACCGAACTAAATCGAAAATTTAGGTTCGGTTCTGTTAGGTTTTTTTTTTTTGCTCACCCTTAACTACACGCGTAAATTCTGACTCCGCCCTTGCATGTCAAGATTTATTTAACATCCAAGCACGAGATATGATACACATAATATAGCATGTGAATGAAAATAATTTGACATTACATATATAAAATTACCATAAGCAACGCTTTGATGTGATCCCAAGTAATTAAATCCAAAGACGACGATGACGAGGAAGATGAGTTTTGGTATTTGAGTTCGATCATAAGATCAATAATGTCGGGTCTATCCGGCTTAGCCCGGCATGGATCCAGATGCTCGTCGATGAGCTGTTGATAAAACACATCCAACTCCTTGCAATTCTTATCCAGCCTGCCCATCAAACCCGACACCCTATCCAACCAACCAAACCCGGGAAAATGATCTGCATAATAAAAGCTCACCATCAAAGCCTGAGCCTCCATTATAAGCCGGTCGAACCTCATCTTGTCGTACTCGTCATCGTCGTACCTCCTCCCGAAAGCGACTCTGCATATGAGATTGCTGGCCAACGACATCGCCATATCACTCAGGTTACACGGCGAACCAAACCTCGTACTAATCTTGCTTATCATTCGTCGTACCTCGTCCTCACGTACGGCCCGGAACGAAAACACTTGCTTCGGGGAAAGTAAATGGAGGACGCATATTTTCCTCATTTGCCTCCAGTGTTGGTTGTAAGGCGAGAAGGCCATGTCTATGCCGTCGTACGCGAGCTTTTGCTGCCCGGCGATCGGCGGCCGGCTGCAGAACGAGAGGTCGGAGGTTTTAAGGATCTGTTTGGCGGTTCTTGACGACGTCACCACGAGTATTGGAGTCGAGCCGTGTCTTAGGTGGACGAGGGGCCCGTACTTCTGAGACAGGCGTTGCAGGTAAATGTGAGGGTTGGCTTTGTCGAACTGAAGCAGGTTTCCGATGAAGGGAAGCCCGGGAGGGCCCGGCGGGTTCCTTTTACGGGCCGGCTTGATGAGAACGATGATTAGGGTGATGATTAGTGGAATAATCAGCATCATTGGAGGAAGAAACATGGTTGATAACATTTTTGTAATGGTAATTTGACCTAATAAGTCGTGTTTTAGTAAGAAATATGAAATATGGAGTGATGTATGTGTGTGTATATATATATGTTACACACAAATTAATAGTAATAATAAGTACATTAATAGTAGGTTAAGTTGCCTGGGTGAAGAGACTTTTTCGATTCAACGTGGATAATTTGTTGCACGCTTTCAACATCATCTCCTGGGAAGGGCCCACGAGTAATCAAGACCCCCGTGTCTATATGTCAACGATTCACAGCCACAAACACACTACCCTCGTTTTAAATGTTTCTGTCCATTTTAGTTTTTCTCTTTGATAATTGGAATTTATTTTGTTAAGTTTTAATTATGAATTATTCATTAATAACTTATTTTAGTTAAATCCGTATTATTTGAAATTTATTATGTATTTTTTCGTTTTGTAGGATTTTTAATTAATCTTGCTACGACTTGGATTTGGAAATCTCAAATGAGCATAAGATCAAATATATTGGGATGAAGAGATGAAGTCGAAGTTCGTTAGATCTAAAAATGAGATTGGTCCATGAATAATTAAAAATCTGCATTAAAAGAGAGGTGTTGCGATCTATCGTAGCGGTCACAACAAAAGACTAATTTTTAGCTTTGTTTTCGCAGCTGCTCTCAAACCCATTCAACAACGCGGTTTTTCAATTCAACCGTTGCGACCCAGTCCACAATGGGCACAAAAACATTATAAATGACATTACTCCAACTTTAAAGTTAAGACTTAACTAGTTACTAGTTGTAAATAGAGATGACACTGCAAAAAAAAGAAGAAGAAGAAGAAGAGAAATATCGACAGGCATGGGACCGTCGACATATACTGACGACTTACCAACGAGCTGCTGACAAGTGTAGCCTGCTGACGAACTCCCCGTCAGCAAAATGAACGTAAGTGTCATAAATTAGCAATGAATATGTGGCGAGTCACTGACAACGTCTACTATCGAGGTTAAAAGACAATAGTATAACTTATTATTTGCACCATGCTGCGAAATTTCTGTATAAGCAATGCTATTTTGTTTGTTTTGATTCACTCAAACTTAAAAACCCCCATGTTAACTTATTCTATGTGTGAATATCGCTTGGAGGTGATTAATGGAAGTGATAAATGTATTTTCTATAACGTCACCTATCTAATAAAATAATTTTTTTAGAACGAGTTTGAAAAAGATGTTTTAGAAAATATATTTTTTAGAACCCCTAATGAGCAGGGCTCGTCGGCAAAAAAAAATAATTGTTAAAAATATATATTTATGCTGACAGGTCATCGACGACATTATGGTCGTCGGCAAAGAAAAATAGGGCACCGACGACATTATGATCGTCGGCAAAAACCCTAATACCATAACCCACTTATAGTCGCGCCGTTTAATACAAAAAGAAAAGAAAAGAAAATACATGGAAGAAGAGAGGTCTCACCACCACTATCACCACAATGCCCCACACCACCACCACCACCACCGTAGGCTTCAATCCGCTCCCAGCAGCGCCCCACCATCACCGCTCGCCCCCTCCCACAACCACCGTGCGTCGCATTAAAACATGATAAGGTATTTTTTGTCTTATTTTTCGTATTTTTGTTTACTCTAAATTATTTTTAACTGTTATTTTTGTTTAATTTAAGTTTAATTTTGAATGAGGGTTAAGGATAAATTTGTGTTGAATTAGGGTTAATTGGGATTTGATTTTGAAATTAAGATTAATTTTGAGTTTATTTAGGAATAAAATAAAGATTTAGATTTCAATTGTAATAATTAGGATTTATTTCAAAGATTAGTGTTAGATTTGAGGTATATTAGCAATTATTTCAAAATTTAGGTTTCAATTTTGATTATTTAGATAATTATAAATTAATTCAAAAATTAGGATTAAGGCGAATTAGCAATTATTTAAAAAATTCGACTTCAATTGTAATTATTTAGATAATTTGAAATTATTTTGAAAACTGGGTTAGTTTGGGATCAGTTAACAATTATTTTAAATAGGTTTCAATTGTAATTATTTAGATAATTACGAATTATTTCAAAAATTAGGGTTTTGAGGTGAATTAGCAATTATTTTAAAAATTAAGTTTCAATTGTAATTATTTATATAATTAGAATTCAACTCAAAATTAGGGTTAGTTTTGGGTCTAATTAGAAATTATTTTTTATAATGATATTTTGTACCATGACTCCATGTAACATTCTTAAATATCTTTATGTTATTTATTTGTATGAGTATTTATTTGTATGAGTATTTGTGGATTTATTTGTGTTGTCATTGTTTGATTTTTGTGATTGTACTTGGTGTTGTGATTGGTTACTGTTGTAGTGACGTCGGTAATGACATTATGTACGACACAGACTGAGTGATTTTGTTCCTCCAATAAAGAATTTTTTAAAGATTTGAATGTGGTTTTAAAAAGTTTTATAGTTTGGTGGTGCTTTTTAATCGAGAGATAACATTTGATTTTTGACTTTCAAATACATAACACTATAATCAACAAAATTGAGAGATTTGAGATTATACGTGAAGTATCTAAGTCGTTTAAACTTTTGGAAGTTATGAGCTTGTGATCAACGATTTAATTAAGCATTTTGAGAGAAAGGTTAAACTATTTATAATATGAGTCGAAAATAATACTTGATGAATTGAAAAGATCATTACATTAAATCAAACTTCGGAATACCACTCTCCAAATATTCCACTTTGATTTTTGTGTTGAACTTGACAATCTTTTAAAATTAGTTTTTGTTATATTATTTTCATGTTTGTTGATTGTTTAGTGACAAAACAACACCTATTTTGTTATATGAGTTTAAATAAAATAAAATTATAATTATATTACTTATATTAAGTTAAAGTGTTTGATTCTTGTTTATACGGATTTATTCGTTGATATTTTATTTTTTCACCGTACACTTACGTATCAATTAAAATAAGCAAACAACCTCATTCTTAATATATTTCTTATTATTCAACTTGCCAATAATACTTTCTTTTGTAATTATCAATTCATATGTAGATGAGAGATGAGATTTTATTTTTATCTCATTCTTAATAAATTTCTTGTTTTTCAGTTTGCCAACAATATTTTCTTTTGTAATTATCAATTCATATGTAGATGAGAGAAGAGATAAAGAGAGATTTTTCTTTTGTTGTTGGAAAAAATATCTAAACAAATTTAAGGAGTTGCAGAAATTTATTTGAGGTAAACTATTCGGGATATATTATTCTTAATTATCTTTTTTGTAAAACTTATTAAACAGAATGAGTAGTTATTAATTAGTGCCCTAGTCATTCATTATTTTGAGCTTAATTGTGAAAACCATTATGCTCAAAATTATAGTTTGTGTTTATATTTATTTATAGAGCATGAATTCATGATTTTCCAATTACAACTATGAGAGTTTTCAATTACGAATTCTATTTGATGAATTGATTGCGTTTTTTCTGCAATACGTGTTAAATTTATCAACTTGGATACCGATGGCGACTTCATTGAATTTACACATTAAGATACTGAAGGTGAAAACTCCATTTATTTTAATTATGAACCATCCTACAATTTCACCATTAAAATATTATCAAAGTGGTTAATTAAAAATCGATATACACCGTAAATTACTAGATGATGAAGAAATCTGGCTTTAATATTTTTCATGCCCATGATGTATCCACTTTAAGCATGGTATTGGGGATGAATATATATGAACAGAGTTTGTATGTTGGTTATCATGATTCATGCAATGCACATTTCTTTCGAAAGAACATAAAATAATGATAAAGATTGTAACGATTTCTTTTGAAACTCTATTTTGATCGATTGCACTAGAAAAATTGAGTTTAAAAGTAACGATCATAAAGTTGCAACGATATTTGTAATGTTCGTATAAGTAAAATATACAGGTGTTTCGTCCTGAAAACTACACCAATAACATTTGCTTTTTTCTCTGAAAATATTTCGACCTGTTCCAATAAATACACGTTAGAAAGGATCATTGAGAGTTTTTCAGTGAAAACCTCTCCGATACTTAAGTCAGTTAAGCGTTTGATATTGAAATAAGCAATATCAGGAGAAAAATGCTTATAGAATGCCATACCTCTCTCAAAATATTTATAGTTTTCGTCGAATGGGGCCTTTCTGAGATCCCGGAAACAGAAACCCGCGAATCTTGGGCCGTTATTCGGGATGACTTGACCTAGAAGCTTCCTTCCAGAGAACATGTCAGTTTTGTCACCCCTTCTTCTAGTTTTCAACCTGACCTTCTAAAACCGCATTCAAGGCTTTAGATCAGGTTAAGATAGTGGGGTCAAAGGCTCGTCTTTTCCCTTACTCACAAGGCCTCGGTTCAGGTCATCCCAACTAGGTCTATTTTATGCTTTATCGTCATATTAGGTTTCAGGTCATCCCAACTAGGTCTATTTTATGCTTTATCGTCATATTAGGTTGTTACCAATTAGTCCACCCCCCCCCCCCCCCCCCATGCCACAGTTGGGATGAGTTGTAACGCCTCGGATCCCCCGCCTGACAGTTAGAATCATTAACATGTCCTTTCGAATATCGTGTTCTGACATGCATTGAATGTGCAAATCCCATCAAAACACCTTTTTTCAGATCAGGTCGTGTCCTTTGAGTAGGGCTTGTAACGCCTCGTACTCTACCTCAGATTTTGAAATTCTCCACGCGCCTTGTCAAATACTGTATTCTGTCATGCATTAAATGCACGAATCCCGCCGAATCCTCATTTTTCCCAAAAATTTGCTTTCAAAGTATATCAGTTCCCGCTCTTCGTCATTTATTTAATTTTATCTCTCCGCACTCGCCTGTTTTCTCCAAAACTTCTTGCTCTTTATTCCTTCCGATCAGGGCTTTCTTCCTCTTAGAACCAGGTACTTTCTCACTCTCCTGTAAATTTTAATTATGTCTGCCTCTATCTCTTTTTCCCTCTCATCTTCTGGGAATTCGTCATCTTCCCTTAATTTATCTTCCTCGGCGACGCCACCGGTGGGCAACACCATGTTCTTCCTGGTAACGACCAAACAATTCGTGCCCAACACCTTTAGGGTTATGGTAGGGTTCCACCTGGCAGCCCAATTCTCTTGGCTTATCCCCACGGCCCAACTGTTTTATTCCTTATTTCAAGCCAAGAGCTCTTCTTCTGGCTTTTTCTATTTGTCCGCCCGAGCTGATGTTCGCTTTCTGATCGGGATCCCTTCCTCCAATAAGGCTTGGAGGAAGAAATTCTTTTTCGTTCAGTGTTCAGGGACTGGGGCTTCTCCCCGATTCCCATCAACGCTCTCCCAGCTTAATCTCACTTACTTAATGGAGACCGACCTCCTTCCCTGGCGAAAAACATAGCTACCCTAAATCAGAACATCTTTCACCTGTCCAAACTCCTCAAGCCCGATATCCTGAGCTTCTTCAATGCTCACCATGAGAACGGTCCCTCCCTCCTGAGATCGGTATATCCCCAGAGCCAACCAGCTCTTCCTCTCTTAACATATATTCTCTGTAAAGTTTTACTGGCGTTTCTTTTATTTTTCTTGTTTATTTATCCTTTTGACTAATTTCGTTTTTAGTCGAGATGATGAAAGAGAGGGTGGCCGCAATCTATAAGAGGGCTGCTTCTAGTGGCCAGAAGAGCCCTCTTGGCGAGCCTGCCAAGGCTTCCTTCTCCACCGATCCTGAGGTGGCGTGATCCTCGAGGTGGTGATGATCCCTGAGAGTCTGGAGGGGCCCATCAGGCCGGAGGGAGCAACCCAACCCGGGCGGGTGACCAGTCCTGCCGTCGATCTAACCACTCTCCACCTCGGATGATGAGAACATGTTGGGCTCACGCAAACGTGCTCATTCGGGCAAACGGGTAGCAGCATCAAGACCCCCAATAAGTGTCCCTAATCAGAGCTTTTTCAATGGCTCTTTCGTCTTAAACTGCCCAGGAGATGTGGCGGTTCAGTTTGTCATGGGGCAATCCTCCTCTGTTGACCGCCGGGCTTTGGACAAATGGGCTGATCATGAGCTGATCGAGTCCTTCTGCCAAGATGAGGCTAAGGTAAGGGTTTCACCATTCCGACCACTACCATCATTTTCCATTTTGTTTTCATCTTTTTATCGTTTCATTTTTCCTCTTTCTCCTTTTTTTTTCTTTTCTTTTAGGCTGCTGTTAAGAGAGCTACCCTTGTGGCGTGAGCCCGGGGCTCTATGATGAATGTTGACCTATCCAAAGAGCATGTGGCCTTACGGGAGCGAGAGAAGATGTTGCTCACTCGGCTGAGGGAGAGGAACGCCGAGCTAAAGGTTTCTCAACAGATCTAAAGGCTGCCCAGAACGAGCTAAAGGCCGCCCAGATCGAGCTGCAAGAGGCTAGGGAATCCGAAGGGAAGAGCCGAGCTCTTGCCATGATCCAGGAAGAGGAAGCTAAGGAGAAGCTCCGACTGGTGCGAGCCGAGAGGGAAGCTGAAGGTGAAGCTAGGGGCCGAGCTGAATTCCTCAATTCAGAGGAAGGGCAGATGCTGATTCAGCTAACCAGGGAGATGACCCGACGAGCTTTCCTTGGCTCCATCAAGTTGTATAACATTTTGGTGCCCGAGGCTGAAGTCTACTACCACCTCGGTTTTGATGCCCAAGCAAAGTGGTTTGCCGAGAATCCCTCTACTCCTTTCGACCGCTCCATTCCTCTGCAAAATCCTCTAGAACCCATCAGCTTCTCATACGCTAAGGAGGACAATCGGCTCCATCAGCTCGGGGCCCCTGAGTTTGCTGAGCATATTTGTCAAGGCTTTTGTACCTCCTCTTCAGCCTCCTCTCCCCTCGGAGCAGTTGCTGACCTTGGCCTTACCAGCGACTGCGACTTCTCTTACTTTTGCAATTTGGGTGGGTTCTAAGGCAGCACCCAGTTTGAGAAAGATTTTGGAGAAGTCTCCAGGACGGTAGAGCCAGTTTGTGGAGAGCTGGACACTGTAGACTATGGAGTTTAGGGCGTCCCTCTGTTCAGGATTGTATTCTGCTTTGTTTAATTCATGGCTTGTATTGTTGAACAATATTTTGTTTTATTTTTATTTTATCTGTTTATACTTAGAGTTTTCGAGAATTCAGGAAACCCTAGTACTTTTTGTACTTTCTCCTTATCTATAAAATCCATTTCTCTTCTGCATATTTCTCATTATGGCTTCATATTCTCTCTCCGAAGAAATTGATAATTTGAAAAAGAAAAACCTTGCTTTCTATAATGAAAGCTTTCATCTTCCCGAAGAGAATGCCCAACTACGTGAAAAAATTTCCCAACTTCGCAAATTCTTGGAGAGAAAGAGGCAAAAGAAGCGTCATTATAAGCGTGAGTGGGCGGAGCTCCGCCAACTCAACCGCTAACTCCAGAAGGAAAAAGCTGATTTGCTTAAGTCCATATGACGACTGACCACTGTCGTCGGCGAGGCTCACTCCGCCACTGAACGAGTGGATAGTTATCGCCAACGCCTTCACGAAACTGAGCACGAGCTGTGGCGTATTCGACGGGTTTTGGCTTCTGCTAAGAGGGCTTCTTCTTCCCATCCATGATGTTTGTATGATTTAGCTTGATGTACTTCTGTGATCTAGAATTTCTGCAAGCATTTCTTTTCCTATGTAGTTGTCAAATATGCTGAGTTAATAAAATTTGTTGCGTCTTCAAATACATATTCTTGACTGCTCTTGTAATACGTATTTGTCCTGACTAAACCAGGCTCAAATATTCATCTCTTGGCACCTTGGTTTGATGTTCTAGGGTGTACCTTTGTACAGGATCATGCCCTTTACTGAGGATTAGGTCCAGTTTTGGGCTCAAGCCCTTAATTGACAATTAGGTCGGGTCAAGGGTGTTTACCTCTTATCCAATCGGGGTTAGAAATTTTACTGACAATCAGGTCAAGATTTTTGGGGCATCCGCCCATAGCTAATAAGGGCTAGAGATTTTACTGACAATCAGATCAGGTCTTCAGGGCTTCTGCCCATAGCCAATCAGGGCTAAGAAATTTACTGACAATCAAGTCAGGTCTTTAGGGCATCCCCCTTTAGACAATCAGAGCTAAAAAATTTACTGACAATCAGGTCAGGTTTTCGGGGCATCCGCCCTTAGCCAGCCAGGGCTAAAAAGATTTTAGTGACAATCAGGCCAGGTTTTCGGGGCATTTGCCCTTAGCCAATCGGGGCTAAAAACTTTACTGACAGTCAGGTTAGGTTTTCGGGGCATCCGCCCTTAGCCAATCAGGGCTAAATTTTTTTATTGACAATCGGGTTAGGTTTTCGGGGCATTCGCCCTTAGCCAATCAGGGCTAAAAAACTTTACTGACAATCAGGTCAGGTTTTCGGGGCATTCGCCCTTAGCCACTCAGGGCTAAATTTTTTTACTGAAAATCAGGTCAGGTTTCAATAAATCATGGATACATTCAAATCATTATTTATATAAATAAATTTATGCATTAATCTTACATATAATACATTCGTAAGTTCGTTACATTCCATGCTCGTGGTACTATAACTCCGTCCGACTGCTCTAATTCATAAGCCCCTCCTGTAAGGACTTTCGTGACCTTATACGGTCCTTACCAAGTAGCATATACCTTCCCCTTGGTTCTCCCCATGTCAGCCCTGCGCAAGACCAAGTCTCCTATCTGGAAATGTCTCTTTACTACTGACTTATTATAGGTCGCCCTGATTCGTCCTCTTATGTGCTCCATCTTTACCGCAACACTCTCTCTTTTTTCCTCAATCAAACCCAGCGCATCCTGCATCAGCATCTCATTCTGGTTTACATCAAAGCTCTGTATTCGGTGGGTTTCCATGCTTATTTCCGCAGGAATTACGGCATCCATGCCATATACTAGGCTAAATGGGGTTTCTCCAGTGCTTTCCTTGGGGTTGGTTTGATAAGCCCATAAAATCGAACTGATCTCCTCTACCCATTTGCCCCCTGACTTTTCTAGACGTGCCTTAATTCCATGAACCAGGATTCGATTAGTTAGTTCGACTTGGCCATTTTCCTGAGGGTGGTATACAGATTTGAAATGTTGGTCTATCTTCATCTTAGTGCACCAGGCTTGAATCCGAGCTCCCATGAACTGCGAGCCAATTATCTGACACCAAGATCCTCGGGACTCCAAACAGGCACACTACATTCTTCCATAAGAAACCCATTACCGCCTCCTCCGTAATCTTCTCTAAGGCTTCAACTTCTACCCACTTACTAAAAAAATCAATGGCCACGATCAGGAACTTCTTCTGGGCTGGGGCTGTGGGGAAAGGTCCAAGTAGCTCTTCTGCAGGCCGATGCACTAGGGGGGAGTTCTTCTGGCACTTGTCACATGTTCTGACAAAGTCCCCTACCTCTTTTCTTAACTGTGACCAAAAATAGCCAGCTCTCATGATCTTGCTTGATAGGGTCCTAGCACCCATGTGGTTGCCACATCACCCTTCTTGAATTTCCTTGAGAATATGGGCACCCTCCTTCGGTCTTAAGCACCGCAAAAGAGGTTGTCCAAACCATCTTCTGAACAGTTCTCCCTTTATCAAGCAAAAACGAGACGACCTAATTCTTACTTTCGATGCCTCCTTCTTATTTTCAGGTAGTTCTCCTTTTTCCAGATATACTCTAATCGGGGAGCGTCAATCCTTTTCTTCCTCTAATGCATGTATCTCCTCTTCTCTAAATTCTCGGTGCGCCACTAGTAAGGTTATTACTCTCTCTTGGCAGTCCGTTGCCGAGCTGGTTACCTTAACCAGGTAATCTGCTCGACCGCTTTCTTCCATGGGTATTTGGTGGACAGTCAAAGCGTCCATGGTTCTAGCCAATTCATGGAATTGAGCTAGATATTTTTGCATATACCCCTCCCTCATTTCAAATTCACGGAATTGAGTTAGATATTTTTGCATATGCCTCTCTCAGTAGGGCTTCATACTCTGCTCCATTATTATATAAGCTATAGTTCATACGTACTGCATATTTTGTGGTCACACCGTTTGGGTCTATTAATACTATTCCTGCGCCATAACTCAGGTTACCCACCGAGCCGTCCGTGTAGTTCATCCACTCTTTCTTCTCCTCAGGAGAGCTGGTCATTTCTTACATTAAGTCAACCAATTCTTGGGCCTTTATCGATGTTCATGCTTCGAAATTGATATGGAATTCGCTGAGCTCAATTATCCATTTCACCAAGCATCCTGAGACCTCCGGCTTACCCATGAATGCTTTTAGAGGCAAGTTGGTTCTGGCCACTATTTCATGCAAAAGAAAATAGGGGCGGAGCTTGCGAGCCGTAACCAGAGCTAACATGGCACACTCTAATTCCCCATACCGGAGCTCGGCGTCATGTAACACCTTACTCCAGTAATAAACCGATTTTTGAACATTGCTTTCTTCTCTAATCAGGACCGTGCTCACAACTTGCTTTCCTACAGATAAGTACAGAATCAAAGGCTCTCCCTGGACTGGCTTGATAAGCAATGACATGCCGACCAAATGTTCTTTCAACTTCTGAAATGCCTCCTGACATTCTTCGTCCCATTGAAATTGAGCCTTTTTTCGTAGGGCTCCAAAAAATAGTAAGCTCTTCTCTGCCGAGCGCGAAACAAATCTGCTCAGGACTGCTATCTGTCCTGCCAGACATTGCATTTCTTTGATATTCTTTGGAGGCTGCATGTCTATGATGGCTTTAACCTTCTATGGATTGGCCTCTATTCCCCTCTCCGTGACCATATACCCAAGGAACTTTCCAGCTCTTACCCCAAATGCGCACTTCTTGGAGCTGAGCTTCATTTTGTATTTTCTCAAGGTATCGAAAGTTTCCTCCAGGCATCAATGTGTGAGGCTGCTTTTGCGATTTTAACCATCATGTCATCCACATATACTTCTATATTTTTTCCGAGCTGGGCCTTGAATATTTTATCCACCAGTCGCTGATATGTGGTGCCTGCGTTCTTGAGCCCAAATGGCATGACCACATAGCAATAAGTTCCTCTCGGGGTTATGAAACCGACCCATTTCTAATCTTCTTCTGCCAGCCAAATCTGGTGGTATCGTTGTGAGGCATCCATCATGCTGAGCAGTTCACAACCTGAGATAGAATCTACCAACTGGTCTATTCTTGGCAACATGTAGTGGTCCTTGGGACAAGCACGATTGAGGTATCTGAAGTCAATGCACGTGCGCCAATCATCTTGGGTCTTTGGTACCAACACTGCATTAGAGAGCCATTCTGGAAATTGTATTTCCTGAATGTGCTTCGCTCGCAAAAATTTTTCCACTTCAGCTTCAATAATGGCTTCCTTCTTGGGACCGAAGTTGCGCTTCCTCTGTTTCACCGGTTTCACCTTGGGGCTGATGTTGAGGTGATGCTCGGCTATTGACGGGTCTATCCCTACTAAATCTTGAGGAGACCAGGCAAAGACGTCTGCATTGTTTCTCAAAAACGCAACAAGCTCTACCAACACATTTGGATTCAGGGTCTTTCCTACACGTAGGACTCGACTGTCGTCTCCTGGGATTACCTCTACTGACATCAGGCTTTCCTCCCGCTGAATTAGCTTGGGTCTGGCTTCCTCTGTTCTTGCCCTTTTGCATTGCCTTTCCTCTTCATTGCGCTGAACACTCTCCACATACGTCTGTCGCGATATATATTGGTCACCACAGACTTCGCCCACTCCATTCTGAGCAGGGAACTTCAGCTTCATGTGATAGACAGATATTACTGCTTGAAATTGGCTTAAAGATTGGCCCAGCATGGCCTTATATAAGGAGGGTGCGTCTACTATCAAAAAATGTACCGACTTAGTCTGCCTAAACGGGTCATACCCTAGCATAACTAGGAGGTTCACTGCTCCAAGCGGTCTCAAGGCTCCCCCCGCAAAGCCTACTAACGAGGTCGTGACCTCTTCTAACTCCACATTTAAATTCAGCTTCTGAAAGTAATCATAAATCATAATATCTGCTGAGCTTCCTGTGTCAACAAAGATCCGTCGCACGTTGTAGTTAGCAACGGTGGTTGTTATGACCAGAGCATCCGTGTGTGGAGTTAGAATACCGTTCTCATCTTCCGACCTAAAGCATATATTCGGACTCGGTGCTAACTGTCCAACTTCACGTGCTCTCCTAGTCAGGTCTCTCGCAGCCCGCACATAACTGTTATGGGTTCGCCGGGAATGCTCATCCCATTCACCTCATGTGATCATCAAGATTTCACCTCGCACTTCCTGAGATTGGCTCTCCTTTTGTGTACTCGTACGCCCACCACTTCGTCTCTGTCTGGTCTGGTATTGGTCTTTTTTATAGGGGTCAAATCTGAGCTCTTCCCTCTTTGCCCGTACAAATTTCTTGAGGTGACCTGCTTGCACCATTCGTTCTATCTCGTCCTTCAAATGTTTTCACTCACCTGTATCGTGCCCGTATTCATTTTGATACCTACAGAATCGATCAGATTTTTCCTTTCTTGGTTTCTGGGAATACGTTCTAGGCCATTTGTGGTCAGGGTGCTGCTCGATTGCTTGTAGAATTTCTCCTTGAGGCGAGGCCAAAGGTGTGCACCTATCAATCCGAGGATGATCTCCTACTAGATCAGTCCTGGGCTTCTTCATTGGGGTCCTATCTTGTTTTTCAGGTCGTTCCATTTGCTTCTCTTTATCGTCTTTTATCTTCAAGGCCTCCTCTAAGTGGATATACTTTTCTGCTCTTTCTAAGATCTCTCCAAATTTCAGTGCTGGCTTTACCACTAACCATTTGAAAAACTCCCCCTTCCTGAGCCCTTGAGCCAAAGAATTGACCAAGAGCTCTTCGAAAGCTGAAGGCACTTCCAGCTTGGCATCTGTAAATCGCTTGATATATCCACGCAGACTTTTGCTTTCTTTCTCACGTCTTAGCTTTGTTCAATACTTCCCACATACGGCGCCAATTTTTTTGCCCTGAAAACTACACCAATAACACCTACTCCTTTCCTTGAGAATATCCCGACCTGCTCCAACAAAGACACGTTAGAAAGGACCATCGGGGGTTTTCCGGTGGAAACCTTTCCGATACTTAAGTCAGTTAAGCGTTGGAGATTGAAATAAGCAATATCTGGAGAAAAATGCTTAGAATGCCATACCTCTCTCAGCCTTGGGGGTGAGATATTTATAGTTTTCGCCGAGTGGGGCCTTTCCGAGATCCCAGAAACAGAAACCCGCAAGTCTTGGCCGTTATTCGGGACGACCTGACCTAAAAGTTTCCTTCCAAAGAACATGTCAGTTCTGTCACCCCTTCTTCTAGTTTTCAACCTGACCTTCTAAAACCGCATTCAAGGCTTTAGACCAAGCCATGATAGTCCTTATGGGGTCAAAGGCTCGTCTTTTCACTTACTCACAAGGCCTCGATTCAGGTCATCCCAACTAGGTCCATTTTATGCCTTATTGCCAGATCAGGTCTTACTAATAGGAATGATATTTACTAATTGTAATTATAAGTCACATGTCATATTGCCATGATAATATCGTGCCAATAAGTCGGAAATTGTTGTTATACATTCTACCTTTCACTACAAAAAGGCAGGCGAATGCTGACGGGTAAATATACTGACGGGTTTGCTAACGGGTAAAGGCCGTCAGCAATTTACTGACGATCTATGTCTGTCAACAATATTAAAAAAAAAAAATAATGTTGACGGGCCTGACCCGTCAGCAAATTTGCTGATGGCCAGTACCCGTCAGCAATATATATATATATATATATATATATATATATATATTGAATTATTTAAAGGTATATATATAAATTTATAATATTATAATTATAATAAATTTTAAAATAATATTGTATATTTATAATATAATTAATTATTTTTAAATAAAATATATAATTACATTAATCATTTATTAATATAATATAATTATTATATATTTATAAATAATATTATATATTTATAATAATTATATATCATTATTTATATATAATATATATTTATAATATATATACACATATATATTTCTAAATAATATATAATTATAGTTAATATTATATATAAATAATAATATAAATATAATTAATCATATATATTTCGAAATAATATATACTTATAACTATTTAGAAATAATTATATTTATAATATATATATATATATATATATATATATAATATATTTATAATAATATTATGTATTTATAATATCAATATTCACAAATATAATTTACATTTATAAATATAATAATATTAATTATAAATATAGTTTATAACTTAATTTACATGTCTTATATATATTAAAATATATAAACTCTCACATGTAATTGACTTGGCGAGACAGTCCCTTCTCTATTTACGAGAGGTCAGGGGTTCGTATCCCACCCATGCCATATGTGGGATTTAATTGACGTGGGCTGGGTTGGGTTGGGCTAGACCCGACCATTTTTAATTTGTTTTAATATTCTAGATATGCTGGCCGTCAGCATGCCGTCAACATTTGTTGATGGGTACGTTAATCCCATCAGCAACCAATTTGCAGAAGCTAAAAATACTGACGGGCAGTACCCGTCAGCAAATTGATTGCTTTGCTGATGGGTACGTTAATCCCATCAGCAACCAATTTGCAGAAGCTAAAAATACTGACGGGTAGTACCCGTCAGCAATCAATTGCTTTGCTGATGGGTACGTTAATCCCATCAGCAACCAATCTGCAGAAAATAAAAATACTGACGGGTAGTACCCGTCAGCAAATTGATTGCTGACGGATCCGCCCGTCAGCAAACACAGTTTTTTTTTTGTAGTGTTTAGGAACAACATTATGCCATTCTCATAATATATAAAGTCATGTCCAGTAATAAATTAATGGCAATACAATTACAATGGCAAGTCCTTCTAATATTTTATTAAAATCATTCCAATATCATCTAAACTTTCTTTTAATTGCCAACTTCTTGGTAGTTGAACTACTACTCATTTCTTCTCTCCAATTTATGAACTTGGTTCTCTGTGAATGAACTGAAAATTTCTTCTTATTTTGAAACTATCTGAACTTTTAGTATGTTGTTAATTTTGTTACAACAAGTTCTCTTCAGATATGAACCTGACAACAATATTGTCAAGCAATTTTTTTGTGTGTGTGAATGCAGTGAATCTTTTTTTCTTATTTTTGCAATGACTTGTCTTTCTAGCATGTTGATAATGTTATTCCAACAAGCCCTCATCAAGATATGAACCTAGTAGCTGGCAAGCAATTTTTAAGTAAATAAAATAAAGGTATGAATCAATTCTTCTTGTTTTATTATTATTTTTTTTTCTTCTTATGTGCGTCACTTTTTTTATTGGATATGTCTCGTATCAATGAGGTGCACAAAGACTCTTTGACAAGATAAGGATGATCAAAACCTACAAACAAATTTTATTTTTTTTAATCATAAGTCAGAGTAGTGAAACCAAATACTTTTTGGTCTATACGAGTGTATTGTTGAGGATATCAGTTGAGTCGCATGAGCATAATATATCTGTATTTGAAATTGAGTGTCATAATATTGCTTTGTGATGCGGACCAAAATGTCCATACGTAATATTATTTGATTTATGAGGTTATTTGTGGTAAGCGACCTCATTTATGGGAGAGGGTATTCCTCCTAAAAGATGAGCGAGCTGTGTTGTGATTTTGAGAAGTGAGCGAGCTGTTTTGGTATTAGCGAGCTGTTTGTGAAGAGTAGCGACCTGTAGTATGGGGATGATTTTTCATATAGGGTCGTGATGTCTTGTAATTTGGGTTGAGTACTTGAGTCTGTTTGTGGGTTTGATGTACGTGGATTGTTATGGGCCTGGTGGGCCGTAAGCTCCGGCTTATTTTGGTACTTTATTGAGAGGTTTATTGTTTATGGGAATTTACTATATGGGAGGAATCCTAATTATAAGACAGTTGTGGTATTTATGGAATTGTGGTAGGAGAAGGTAACCCTTGATGGGGAAGGACTTCTCTTGTATCTATAAAAGGAGGTGCATACCTCTCATTATTTTCATAAGCTAATATTGACTTAAGTATCAGAGAGTCTTAACGGGTTAGGGGGTGGGACTCCTACCCGTTTGAGACGCTGTTTTGCAGGATCAGCGAGATCGCCAGGAGATTCGAGGAGGGCTTCCCAGGTCGCTGTAGCATATTCAGAAGTAATTCCAGGTCGCTGATCTCTTTTGAGGTTAGTACCCCCTTTATTTGGTAGTTCAACTTTTTGGACTCATCACTTTGTTTGCATTTTGGAAAGCCCGAATTAAACCTAATACTCGAAAAAATTAGGTTTGGTCAACCTGCACTAAATGCATCACAACATTCATGTTACTTGGAGTTTTCAATTCGTCATTCATCTTTTTCTGCAAGCTCATCGTATTTTTAAATATTGTTTAATAAACCTTCACATAAAATATATAAATAATTTAATAAAAAACAACAAGACAAATAAATTCGAGTGCCAACAATATCCCCTACAAGTTACTAACGAACTTACCTTAGTTCATGTTATATAAAAAGGGACACTTGTTAGAGACTTCAATAATTATACAAATTGTCAAATGGTCCAATACTAAATATGCAATTACAAGGTTTCCTTCACTACTAAAATAATAATAATAATAATAATAATAATAATAATAATAATAATAATAATAATAATATCAATAACCACCACCATGACCCCATCCCACCCCCTCCGCCCGCCGAAGATTTTTCTAGTAAGATTTTTTTTTTCCAAATGTTTTTTTTGTCCAAAAAATATAAAGTAAGAAATTTCACTATAAGTAAGAAATTATTGGACATTAAGTAAGGATTTTTTTTTACTCCTTTGGATATAAAGTAAGAAATCTTCTTACCTTTTCAAACATAAAATATAAAAATTTCACTATAAAGTAAGAGTTTTTCTAACATTTTCGGACAAAAAATTAAAATTTTTATTATAAAGTAATAAATTATCTATTGTTGTATTAATAAAGAAATAAATAACGATAATTTGCTTTCAAGTAAGATTTTTTTTATTTGCAAAAAATAAATAAATTATATTTAATAAGCAAGAAATACACTTCAAGTAATAAATTTTTGCAATCAAGTTATTTTTTGGACATTAAGTATGAAATTTGTGGACATATATTAAGATATTCGAACATGTACTAAGAAATATTTTCTGGTGATCGATCTTCTATTTGGGACATTAAGTAATAAATTTTTTTGACATATAGAGTGACTTTTTTTTTTTTTTGGTGACCAAAAATCATTTTTTTAATATTAAGTAAGTAATTTTTGAACACATAGTAAGAAACTCATATATGTAGTAAGAAGTTCGAACATATAATAATTTTTTTGCCCAAAATAAATGTTAAAAAAATAGGCGGAAAATGTTTTCTAGTGACTAGAAAGTTTTTCGGCCGACAACAGCGACAGCCGGGGTAGGAGACAGCCACCTTGTTACCCAATATATTATTATTATTATTTAATTTCGATTTATTTTTATTATATCTTTTTAATTAAATTGTGGCGCTTTTATTTTTAAAAAAAAAAGGAGAAAAGAGTTCGAATACAAAGCAAATCAATAAAAAATGAAAACAGAGATACTAGCGCTTCACAAGGAATCCCCGTCCATATGGTATTACATGGGCTTCGTATTTGAACATACGAGTGAAAGTATAAATGTCCTAGAGATAATTAGATTTAAAGACACTATACTTGATCACAATTATTATATATATTGTTATATATATGACATTGCATTTATTGAATTATTGTTTTGATTGTTTGCAATTATTCGTACAAATGTTCCCGTAGAGTTAATGTTGTCATTGATATGGTGAGCTATCAGTGATATAACGTTACTCTTAAAATAGTTCCGACTAATGATTATCAAGATTGAGATATTGATAATATAATATATGTCGGCATGTGGTCTGCATCACATTCTTAGAGAATCCAGTTAATCTCATGACTGCGAATAATAGTTATTCATGATGGACACATGGATACATTAGAGAGTATTGGTAAACCCTACTGATAAGTTATTTATTGTATGGTGTTGAGAAATCTAAATCGATTGGTTACCAAGAATATGGGGTAATAACCTCAAAGTATGAGATCAACGACTTGAAATAGCTTCCGTATACGTCACATCGATCTTCTAAGCCTCCGAATATCCTCCTGGAGACCTAGTTGGTCCTGCAAAAAAGCACCTTCAAGCGGGTCGGAGTTCAGACCCGCGAAGGCCCTCCGATACTTAAGTCAAAAGCAAGTTGTGTCTCAAAGAAATACTTCAAGTACAACCAATATAAAATACGACACGATGCACCCCCTTTTATAGAGATAAGAGAAGTATTCCCCAAACCAAGGGTTTCCTTCTCCCATCACAATTGCATAAATACCACAATACTACAACCAACTCAGAATTAGGATTCCTCCTATATGCTAAGTTCCCATTAACAATAAATCTCTCACCGTAATAGACCTGGGCCTATTATTCTTTCCATATGGTCCGCCAGGACTCCACAAACCATTCACATTAAGCCCACAGGCTTGATATTCACAAAGCCCATAACCGAGCTCAAACACTACACAAAACATAAGAGGTCGCGACCCTATATGAGAACTCATCCTCATATTTCAGGTCGCTACTCTATTAACCAACTCGCCCAATTCTCCAAAGAAACCATTCAGCTCGCTCACCTCCAGGAAGAACACCCTTTCCAGGAAATGAGTTCGTTTACCACAAATACCCTCATATATCAAATAATATTACGTATGGACATTTTGGTCCGTATCAGGTGTATTAAGTGTGTGATAATCCTTTGACTTGAGGTTAATACGCACATTGTTTACTGAGTGATGTACTTTGACCATGACCAATGCTTGCGCTCTCTTTCGAGGTAGATATGGCTTGTGTTGGGTATATCATGATGTAAATGAAGGTGGTAGTTGAGTCAAGAAAGAATTCATTTCTCGATTGGGATTTCGAGAGAGATCACTTATAATCTCTATATTAGGTCGACTAAAGTCATTGACCAATGCAAGAGACATGTTCAATATAGTAATTGAGTATGATCTAGTTGTCGACTAATAAAGATGAGATAAATTGATTAAGCCATTGATATAGACACTTGGATAAATCTTAAGCTTAATCGAGTGATTCGAAATGAAAGGAATTTGACCAAAACTTTGTATAAAGGTTATAATTCGCTGAGTTCAAGTGAATGTCCTCTATATATTGAGTTCATCCAATTAAGTCGTCTAGGAGTTTTATTTGGATCATCATTGGATTGATGTCATATGTAAAGGCTTATAGGGTCACACTATATGTGATTAGTTTTCCGACTTAAAAGTGTATCAAGAAAGTATTAAATATTCAATTTAGAATTGTAATATTTAATTATTAATAATTATGATGTTAATTTCTATTTGATAGAAATTATTTAATTAAATTAAAATAGATTTGGATTTAATTATCTATTTTATATTAAAGGGATAATTTTTTTGCCCCCCAATGTGTGCAATTTTTTTCACTTTGCCCCCCAAAGTATTTTTTGTTCCACTTTGCCCCCTGATGTACAATAATTTTCGACGTTACCCCCCAAACTTTATTTCCGGCGGTTGGTCAGTTGGGGGGCAAAGTGAAAGAATCTTATAGTTTGGGGGGTAAAGTGCAAAAAATTTTATAGTTTGGGGGGCAAATTTAAATAATATAAATATTAAAATTTTGTTTTAAGATTTTATATTTGAAAAAGATATATAATTTTTATCTTATACTCACATATACACACAGTTGTCAATACAATTCCAATTTAAAAATAAAACTCATAAATTCCCCATTAATATTTATTATTTTTTAAATATAAATATTGTCAATGCATCTTTTATGTTATTAAATATGAAACACATGACTAAGTATTATGTAAATTATTAGGCTAAGTAATATAATAATATATTATTATGATTGAACAAAATAAAATAAAGGTGTATTTCGTATATGCATTATAATATTATGATACGAAAAATAAAATTATCTCTCGATATTATTATTTGTATAAAAAGTGTGATAAAATACTATATTAATCATGAGTACATTATTATATAAGATTATAATTATAGAATGATTCATATAATTAAACTCTTGATATTATAAGATTTTAATTATATTAATCATTCGATAATTATAATTTTATATAATAATTAATGTACTTATGATCAATATAGTATTTAATCACACTTTTTATACAAATAATAATATCGAATGATAATTTTATTTTTCGTATCATAATAATTTACATAATACTTAGTCATGTGTTTAATAATTAATAATATAAAAGATGTATTGACAATATTTATATTCAGAAAATTATAAATATTAATTGAAATTTTTTGTTTTTCTTTTTAATTTGGAATTGTATTGACAACTTTGTGTGTGTGTGAGTATAAGATAATAAAATTATATATCTTTTTCAAATATAAAATTTTAAAACAAAATTTTAATATTTATATTATTTTAATTTGCCCCCCAAATTATAAGATTTTTTGCACTTTGCCCCCCAAACTATAAAATTCTTTCACTTTGCCCCCCAGCTGCCGCCGATGGAATTTAGAAGGAATATTCCGCCGAAAATAAAGTTTGGGGGGCAACGTCGAAAATTATTGTACATCAGGGGGCAAAGTGGAACAAAAAATACTTTGGGGGGCAAAGTGAAAAAAACTGCATACATTGGGGGGCAAAAAAGATTATCCCTATATTAAATTAAGGTACTTGGGCTAAAATTACTTTGGGCCCATGTCTTGGGCAGTCAAATCCTTTTTAGGATTAGAGCTCTCTTATGTACCTAGTATAAATATAACATAATGTAATAAGTTGAAAACAAGAGAGAAACAGAGAGTTTTAGAAAACATCGTAACAAATCCTGATTTTGAGATTGGGGAGTTCTTGAGCTTTCGTGAGATTTCCTAACTTTTTTCACGATAGCAATACACTGAAGTTGGATCTTGCAATCGGAGAATTAATCGCGTGGATACCTTAGTATTATACTCGGACCTAGATTTACTGTAAGGTTTTCATACTTTCTCTCGTTTATTTATCGTATAAATATATTCATTCACAGTATGGATCTGTTGGATCTAATAAAATTTTAAAACTTCCGTTGCATGAGCATGGTGTTCGTCTCTACGAATTCCAACAACGAGCTGCTCAGATTTGTAAAGAAAGACACAAAGCATTACATAGGCACCCTTTTTATATATATTGTTTATAAGCTACTTCAATTTTATACATGTGTATGAACTCGAATCATGCTCTTGTTATATTTTTTTTAAGAATTTTAAAGGATCATAGTTATTAACCTACATGTTTACCTATAATTATTGTCTGTTAGAGATAAATGTCTTATTTTAATTAAATTTATGTGTATTTTTTGGTGAAACAATCAATATTTTGTATTGGTAATTTTGGTGTATTTGTTGGCACTTGTTTTCATTTATTTTTTTAATTCTTTTACTACATTCTAGAAAGGATCCTGTAGGACCCGTTCTGGAAAACTATACTTTACAAAAGGTCTCTTTTGTACACCTGTTCTATGTCTTTTAAAAAATCATTTTGGAATATATACTCTCTAGACGGTCATTTTTAAAACTCGTTGTGGAAAATATACTTTTAAAAGGTCTTTTCAAAATCCTTCATGGAAAATATACTTTCAAGAAGGTATATTTCAAAATCCGTTCTGAAAAATAAACTTTAGAAGGTATAAATAAAAATTCATTTTGAAAAATACTTTCTAGAACGGGTTCTTAAAACCCGTCGTAGAAAGTAGTTACTAAGTTTGACGCGTAACAGACTCAAAAGGCTACTTTTAATACTTTTTAGTTAGGGTTCACAACCGTTCTAGAGAGGCTAACTTTCTACAACGGGTAAAAGAACCGATCTAGAAAGTCTGGTTTTCTAAAACGGTTGTATCTAGAGCGGTTCAATACCCATTCTAAACGCATCTAGTATGTCTCTGCTGCATTAGTGATTGGTGGATTCTTGTTGCACCTTGGTAGCTCTTCACACTTCTCACTTTTTGTTAATCTTGGAAATTTCGAGTGTGTAGAGGTACATCAAGATAACATACTGCCTTATCAGGTACAAATAGAAGACATTGATTTGGATTGACATCGTGACGGTTCTAGTTTTCTCTTTGAATGATTATAATGGTTATTATGATGAGTTCACGAAGCCTCACCGGAATCAGATTCTGTAGCCGATCAAACTTCTACCGCGGAGAGGTTCCTTGGATCGTTCCATTCTTTCACAGTTCGTCGATGGGATCCCGATTGCAAGCCATCGTTGGACGCTCTCGATTTGACTTGGATCCAATTTAGAAGACATATGTCCTATCCATTACAGGACTGTACATCGTGACAAGAGCCCCCTTATAGTTGCCTCCATGATTGGTGTCTTCCTTATAATCTTCGGAGGTGATCTGTGACTCGTACTATATGTTATTTCTCCGATCTGATCTTAATGATTCTGATAGTGTACTACTACATGTAGAAAACTTTATATTTTAGTAGAATGGACATGTATGAAACCATATTGCATCAAACTTCTCCATTTGTTTAATTCTAATTTAATGTGACTTGATATTTAAGTTGTATATATATTTTGTGTAGAAAAGAAAATTTGCCTCTCAAACTCCACCCAATTTGACAATTTGCCTCCTAATTTCTTTTTCATGCACTTTGCCTTCTGAATTGTGCGTTTTTTTCACGTTATCTCCTTGAGCCATTTTTCTGCTAAAATTGTTGTTGTAAATTATTTAATTTTTTTGCATAATTGAAGGCAAAATCTTCCTTCCATGCACAATATTTCAGCATACCTTGAAGAAGAGTCATATGAAAGGAAGAATTTGCCCTTCAATTGTGCAAAAAATATCTATCGGAAAAAGTTTTCGGCAATAATTTTCGCCAGAAAATGGCTCGAGAAGGTAAAGTATAAAAAATGCACATTTCAGAAGGTAAAGTGTAAAAAAGATTAGGATGTAATGTGTCAAATTGAGTAAAGTTTGGGACAAATAATAAACTTTTCTCTTTTGTGTATTTAATTGACTTGAGAATGTGTTTCACTTTTATTGGATTTTATTTGACACAAAAATATCATATTTAAATCATAGTTTCTCTAGAAGGTGTTCGATAGCAAGACACAATTAGAACTTCAAAAGTCTTTCAAGAATTTTAACCTATAGCAATTACCATTTGCAATGACTTTTGACAAAATTAGAACAATATGTCATTCCAATATGTGTAACACCAATAACAACGATCGTTTGCAATGATTTTTTCGACTCCTAGACCACTCAACAATGTCAAAATCGGAACAAAATATCGCTACAACATGTGTAACACCAATAGCAATGACCATTTTCAACTACTTTTTTGATGCATAACGCCTTTAGAATCGCCAAACTTGGGACAATATGTCGCTGCAATATGTGTAACACCATTAGCAACAATAGCTATTGACGCGACATGATCGCTCTTTCACACCTATCAACACGAGGCTATTAAAATGAAAAATTGGCACGACAAGTCGTGCTTATTTTTATTTGATTTGTAGGAACGGCGTAGTCGTTATTATATAGTAATAGACTCATGCCTATTCGCACGACTTTCGTAGGAAAACATATCTTGCCAATAGACCAAAAGCAATGAAAATAGTATCTATAAAGATGACTTTTGCTATTTCTATTCGACTCAATTCATGTAATGTTAATTTGAAATCCAAACTATTTCAGAATTAATTGTTTCTTGTTCGAGTGTAGTGTGAATTTGTGAAGTTCAAATCTACACAACTTAAATTCTTTCTCAATTGTTATTTAATAAAGAATAGAAAATTAAAAATATATATAACACTTATAAATTTATTATATAAAATGTGTGTTTTGTGCGTGTGAAATGTGCATCAATTTATGGAAAGAGAGTGGTTGTGTGCCTAAATGTATATATAAAAAGTATAAGGATGAATTTTAAATGAAAGTATATGGATGATTTTTAAATGAACAAATTTCATGATACATTTCATATTTGCCCAGAAAGAAAAGAGCTAAAAGTTAAGGATGAATTTGAAATTTATTAATTTGAGTTTTCCTACAAAAACATACATGATAAATTGGGTGATAAATTTGAAATCTTTTCCTCTAAATCATTAAATCCTTACTTTTAAATTGAGCAATTGAGAGACCACGAGCTTGTAATTCAAATGATATCATTAACTTTTATAAAAGTGTCGACAAGGGTTTTAACTCTATACCTCTCATATTATTTAATATTTATCTTTTACTTTCCGATATTTTTCAACATATATTCATTTTTCAACTAAAACACAATTGTAGCTTTCAAGACTGCGAGAAGTGTTTTCAATCTCGTAAATCCATTTTTCAAATGTATCAAACTATAGAAATGCATTTGGTAAATTTCTTTTATTGGAAAATAAACCCAATTTTCAATTTTCAGATATGTACAGAAACACAACTTAGAAAAATATTCCCAAACAGCATGATTTAAATGTTCCAAAACACACACTACAAAAAAACAGCAGTTTTCCGAGGGAAAAAGCGAGGGAAATGAATTCCCTCGGAAATTTCCGAGGGAAAACCGAGGGACAGACAAATCCCTCGCAATATTCTTCGGAAATTCGGGCGCCAAAATTTGCTGCCATAATTACCGAACGACAAACTGAGGGATGAACGACGGATGGTTTTCTGAAGGAAGTAGTCCCTCGGAAAACTGAGGGATCTTTGCTTCCCTCGGTTTCATTTATTAATTTTTTTTAAATATTAATTAATTTTTTGAGTGAATACAATTTCCCTCTGAATCATTACGAGGGGTCACGGGTTCCCAGAAGAATCATTTCAAGGTGTATCGAGGGATCACGGGTTCCCAGACGAGACAAATTGGACTGGTGGACAACGTGTAAATTCAAGACGAGATCAAATGTTGAGTTTATCGAGCCTCTACCAGAAGAATCATTTCAAGAGGAAGCTATAGATACACGCCGTCCGATTCAACTCGATGATGTCGATTTTCAGTTGCACGACCCTAATGACAATTACGTGGAGGAACTTGGTAATAAAGAGACAAATGATGATACAGAAGAAGAGTTACTTACCGATKAAGATACAGATCAAGATGCAGATGAAGACGAGTTTGATGATACATTTAATAGCGAAAGTGATTAGTTTTTTTGAAATATGTGTAATTTATTCTTATTGTAAAACACACTTTTTTTAAATTGGATTTATTAATGAGTTTGGTGTCTAATATATATACTGGTATTTTGTAAAATGCTCGTATTATTATCTAATAAATTTATCAGATGCCGATTCGTCGAGGATCTGGCAGCGTAGGTCGATCAGATATGGGGTCGGCTAATCGTTTAGCTGATTTCGACACCGACTACATGGGTCTCGGTAGTGATCATCCAGCGACGCAGACCCCGGCGCATACCCCGACACAGACGCCGACGTCGCATACTCCATCGCAGACCCCGTCCGACGCGGGTAC
>BMAC01000095.1:592794-615412 GCA_014905375.1 Phtheirospermum japonicum | reverse complement strand
GCGTATGGGAAGATGGTGGCTGCTGCGAAGGGTTTATTGAAGGGCCGCTCTTCCACCTCCTCCCAGGCTGATACGAGCCACATCAGAGAGCTCGAAGCGCAGGTCGAGGCTCAGAGGGCGCAACTCGAGGCGTTGCAGCAGCAGGCAGGCGAGGAGAGGCGACAACGAGCAGAGGAGCGCCGGCAGCAGGAGGAAATTTAGGCGCGGATGAATGCCCAGATGGCTGAGATGTATGCTCGTCTCCAGCAGCAGTACCCCCCTCCCCATCAGCAGCAGCAGTACCCCCTCCCCATCCATAGAACATTTTTACAGTTCATATAAACTTTGTTACTGTTTCGATCGAACGCATGATTATTCTGAAATTTTCAAATATTTTTTATAATAATTGGTTTATTTATTTGTCAATTCTTTAATTACTTTTTTCAAATTTTTGGGAATTTTAATAATTGAACAGGAATTAAAATTAAAACTAAAAATTAAAACCGAGGGATTTTCCCTCGGAAATATAAAAACATAAAAATAATAATAAAAACAAACCGAGAGAATATTCCCTCGGAAATAGCAAAGGTTCGAGGGAAATATATTCCCTTGGATATTTGCTATTTTCGAGGAAAACAAATCCCTCAAAATTCCAAGGGAATACGAGTCTCTCGAAATTCCGAGGGATTTGTTTCCCTCGAAAATGTCAAATATCCGAGGGAAATATTCCCTCGGAAGTCCTTCGGAAAACCGAGGGATTGCGCGGAAGAGATTACGAGGGACATGTCCCTCGAAATCATTTTCCCGAGGGATTTTATCCCTCGTAACAAAATTTCGAGGATGCTTTTTTCGAGGGAATTTTTCCCTCGATTTTGAAAAAATCGAAGGATTTTTCTTGTGTACCGAAGGAAAATTCCCTCGCAATTTTGCTTTTTTTTTTTGTAGTGACAACTGAATATGCACGTGTCATATATATCATGCATAGAGATGACATGAACTGTACCGTTGGAAATTGTATAAACGGAGAATCTAATTTACATTACGAAACATGTGAAAATTGCTCCTTTAATTTTGGCCATAAAAATGTAACAAACATAAAATTTGGTTCAAACGTAACAATCCTAGGGGCCAGGCAGAGACAGCAGTAGTACACCGATAGGCAATAACCTTGTTGTTTCTTGTACCCTGCTCCCTACTTCAATAACATGCAATTTTGTTTTCAGCTCTTTTTCAACATGTCTATTGAGTTTTAATGAAGTCTACCAGTCTACTAATAGCTGCTGCGAAAATTGTGGATACAAAGTATAAATCACAAATTACTTGTGGATACAAAGTATAAATCACAAATTACTCATTGGAATGTCCTCGAAAGCCAAAAAATTTCATGCGGAAAATAAATATGTAGACAATTTAGACACCGTGTTGATGTATATTAGATGTGCTAGAAATTAATTATCAATTTAATAATTTTCTTATATGTTTTCATTTTATATTAAATAATTGTTTTTCTATCTCCTTTATAATCCACATTTATCACTACAATTTTTTTTAATTATTATTCTATTTAATGTCTTATTGACAATTCATAATATACATTGGTATAGTTTTTGAACTTTTCAATATTATAATTTGTGAAAAACCGAACTGAAACTAGATTGGTTATACGAGTTTTAATGAAGAATTCAAAGAATTGGTGAAAGTGAAAAGTAGGTGTGGGAAAAAAATATACCGAAATACCGTATTTACCGTACCGAAAAAATAACAAAAAATATCGTATTTTCGATATACCGTGATATTTAGTACTGTACGGTATCAATACCGATATACTTCGGTACGGTATCGGTATGCGAATAAAAAAAATCGGTAATTCGGTATATACCGAAATACCAAAAAAATATTGATATTTCGATATATATATATATCTAAATACCGAGAAATATCGGTATTCGGTATAAAATATTTGTAATTTGTTTTTGTTGCATTAGGTATGGAACGGTATAATACCTATACCATCCATGAATTTGGCATACCGGTATTTTCAGTACGGTACGGTATGTGCCGTGTAATTTACCGAAAATTCGATATGCCAACGTTCGGTATACCGACATATTCGGTACGATATCTGTTTGAAAATTTAGGTATATGTTCGGTACGGTATCGGTATCGATATGAACAAAAAAAATCCGGTATACCGTACCGAACCAACCCCAGTGGAAAGTGACCGGAGTCCATTCAAGATTTTAATTTGGATACGTGGCTAAATGTAATCAACAATATAATATTAAACTTGATCACGTTATGGTGTATATAGGTGTGGAAATTGAGAATACAGGGTTGAGATTGGAAAATAAGTTGCGCTTGCATACATTTTCATTTAAAGTTTTATTTTAATTTGTATTTTCATTTAAATTTTATTATTTCATCACACACATAACTCTAAATATCAAACATTAATATACTTTATTTATATTATATTAACTTTAGTCATTACGTCTCCATCAATTGCATGAAACAAATCAAATTAGAAGACTATAAATCTCAATCAAATCAACACAATCAGAATCCATAATTCAACCCACCAAACCAATACGTGTCATGGAAATACTCAATGTTCACAATTTTTTTAACTACAAAGAATATCAAATAACAGTATAATGAATTTTTAGCAATCATTTTGCCTACTATACTTGAACTGTTTATCTGAGACGACACGGCGTGTTGTGCTTGATTCCAACAATCCGCAGTCTCGTGAGCTTGTTACATGTTATACGATCCTATTACAGGAATAGCCTCAGGTACACCTGAATCAAAATATTCATATATAATATTATTTGATAAATGTATATATTTGTGATAAGCGACCTTATTTCCCAAAGAGGGTGTTCTTCTAGAAGGTGAGCGAGTTGAGTGGTTTGAATTGTGTACTTAAGCTCGATTATGGATTTTTGTGAATATAAAGACTGCGGGCTTAGTGTGAGTAGTTTATGAGGTTTTGGTGAACTTTATGGAAAGAATAACGAGCCCAGACTCATTCTATTAATTTAATTAAAATTTTATTGTTTATAGGAACTTAGCATATGGAAGAATCATAATTATAAGTCAATTGTGTTATTTATGCAATTATGTTAGGAGAAGGTAACCCTTACTTGGGAGGACTTCTCTTGTATCTATAAAAGGAGGTGCATACCTCTCATTATTTTACAAGTCGATATCGATATATTGCATTACTGTTTATATTTGAAGAGAAGCGTTGAGTGTTTGATTTTCGCTTATTAACTTAAGCGTCGGAGGGCCTTAACGGGCTCAAAATCTGGCCCGTTTGAGGAGCTGTTTTGCAGGAACAGGGAGGTCGCCAGGAGATTCACGGAAGACTTGGCAGGTCGCTGTGACGTATTTGTAAGCAATTTCAGGTCGCTGATCTCAGATTTGAGGTTAGTACCTCCTATATTTGGTAGTCCAACTTTTGAACTTATCAAATTAGCGCCGTCTGTGGGAAAGAGGGACATCGAGTCCTTGAGCGAAAGACGTGAGATACACAATTTTCGTAAGTCTAAAATCTGATTGCGCAATAAATTTAAAAAATTGTTTTCTACCGATTCAACCGTTGGATCGTGTTGAAATTTTTAAAAAACCTCAAGTACCTTTTGAATTACGTTTTGAACGGTGGAGATCGGATTTTGAGGTGTGAGGGAATATATACGAATTTTCGATCAAAGCAGTTTTTATTTTTGGAAAATTCTACGTAGCGTTTTTTAAAATACGATTGTGCATAATCAAACCGTTGGATCAAGCTAAAAACTTGATATGTTATTCTAACCGTATTGAAGTGAAATCTGGAAGGTGAAGATTTGAATTTGAGTTCAGAAAATTTTTATAACGAATTTTAAACGGAGTTGATCCTGTTTCCAAAAACTGCTTGTCTGTCTAACTTCTTTTGAGAATTAAGTTATGTACAGTTTAATTGTTGGATAGGGTTGAATTTTGGATATAATATGTACGATATATAGTGGTTAAATATGAATAGTGGTGGAGATCAGGTTGTGAATATTTGTGAGCGCGAGTAAGGGCTGTGGTGCTCGGGTCTTACTTAACGATTATTTTTATGATCATATACTAACAGACTGAGTGCAGGCCAATTTGTTTAGTTTGTATTGTTTTTAATCTTGATTTTTAAGGGTTACCCTATATGCCTGGAATATAACCCTGGAATTACCAATACAAAGAAACGCGATGAGGTCGCGTGTCAAAATATTTTGAGGTCGATTTACTTTGCTGCTCGGAGTCTAAGACGATGAGGTCGCGTATCAACCGAACGCAACAAAAATTGAGATAAGTATTTATTTTTTTTAAAGACGAAACGTGTGCAAATTGGTGTCATTTATGCCGATCTTGGGTAACGATTGTGATGGTGGACGTATTTTTTATACATGTTAGCCTGTTTACTTGTTGTATGGGTTCGATCGTATGCGTGTGACATTCAAGTTCTTTTGATGTCATGCAATTAATTATGAGTTTGGATGATGTTTAATTTATAATTAGTAGGATAATTATGCATTGATATTTTGATGGGTTTGAGTGCTTTGATATATTGGGGTGATTATGCTACTTATATTTTTGAAAGTGGAAGATGGTAATGGGTTTGAGTGCTTTGATATATTGGGGTGATTGTGCTACTTATGTTTTTTAAAGTGGAAAATGGTTAATTTATGTGTTTTCTATAAAGGGAGGACCTAATTGATTCTGTATGATTATGAACACACTAAAAATCGCTCATTCTTGCACATTCCCATATGAAAATATTGCACTGCCCCACTTCGGTGAAATGGTCATAACTCACTGTCGGATGATCCGTTTTGAGATCCGATTCTTTCATTGGAAACTAGATTCGTAGGGCTTTTCAGTGGTATATAGTTTGTTCTTTAATTAATTACCAATTAAAGCAGTTTAATCTTTAAAGTTGGTATATGTGTGCTGGAAATTCTTGTGTCAGTTTTGTTTGATCCTATATGGCTCGATGGTGATATGATATTTGTGGTTGTGGGAAGTGGAGATTTTTGGTTTTAAAGATGTTTGATTAAAATGTTATTGGTGCGAGTAAGGTTTTGATATTCGGGTGATATTTTCTATGATTATGCTAACGAATGTGGGTGCAGAGCCTGTTTAGGTCGTATTAACTTAGGGTTAATTTGTGGGTTGCCCGACATGTAATTCGGTGATGGGTAACCAATGCGAAGAGGTCACCAATGTTTAAGGTCATGTACCAGTTCGCGCGTCCAAACATTGACAAAAAGGAGATCGGGGAATTATGCTACCTAAAAACAAAAAGGTCGCGTAGTTGGATATTCGAGGAGAGGTGAATTTTCCTATAGCGCCAATATGAATATGTATCGGGTACGCTTTTTGAAATCTCATGAAAGGGACGGTTTTCCATTTTATGCCCTGTTTTATTTTTATGTGGTTGAGCATGGGGGGAATAATTGATTTATACGATTTAAATAGTTATGGTGTGTGATTTAATCTAAATGGTTTTATGATCTGATTTACGGAAAATATGTATAATTAACATGTTAAGGTCTTCTCGACCTCATTATGGTCTCTATGACCTCATTACACGATCTTGACAATCTTGTGCGATCTAGACTTTATGATCCAATATGGATTTTATGTTTAAATCCCGACGCTTTCATGAGGTAGGCAAAAGATATTATGAATATGGTTAAATTCCGACGCTCTCATTAGGTCGATGATAGTTAAATTCCGACGCTCTCATTAGGTCGATGATGATTAAATTCCGACGCTCTAATTAGGTCGATGGTGATTAAACCCTGACGCTCCCATTAGGTCGGCGATTGTTTTTATGTTTATGGGCTGACGCTTCTATTAGGTCGGCGATGAAATTTGTGGTTTGAAAGTTATGTTTTTGTGGTGGGAGAAGGCAACTCTGGACCGGAGGGCACTTCTCCCTTAGAAAGTTTGTATTGTGGATAGTGGTATTTTTGTGGCGGGAGAAGGTAACTCTGTACGGGAGGGCACTTCTCCCGTAGAAAGTTTGTGTTGTGGACAGTGGTGGTTTTTGTGGCGGGAGAAGGTAACTCTGGACCGGAGGGCACTTCTCCCGTAGAAAGTTTGTGTTGTGGATAGTGGTGGTTTTTGTGGCGGGAGAAGGTAACTCTGGACCGAAGGGCACTTCTCCCGTAGAAAGTTTGTGTTGTGGATAGTGGTGTTTTTGTGACGGGAGAAGGTAACTCTGGACCGGAGGGCACTTCTCCCGTAGAAAGTTTGTGTTGTGGATAGTGGTGTTTTTGTGACGGGAGAAGGTAATTCTGGACCGAAGGGCACTTCTCCCGTAGAAAGTTTGTGTTGTGGATAGTGGTGTTTTTGTGACGGGAGAAGGTAATTCTGGACCGAAGGGCACTTCTCCCGTAGAAAGTTTGTGTTGTGGATAGTGGTGTTTTTGTGACGGGAGAAGGTAACTCTGGACCGGAGGGCACTTCTCCCGTACGAGGTTAATGATGAGAAGTTGTGGTTAGTGAAGTGGTATGAAAGTGTTAAGAAGTTGTGTGTTTGTGATGAGAAGTTGTGTTGAGAAGTTTGTTAAGAAGTAGTGTTGAGAAGTTGTGTTTTTGTGATGAGAGGTCGTGTTGAGATGTTGTGTTTCTGTGGCGGGAGAAGGTAACTCCGGACCGGAGGACACCTCTCCCGCATAGAGTTTGTGTTTTGAAAGTTGAGTAATTCTTGTGATATATGATAAATAAAGTTGCGCGAGCTATTCTGACGATTTTCTATGACTAAGTGGTTGTGGTGTTTGATTTACATGTTTTTCTTATGATCGCATAGATGGTTGTTCTTATGCGAGCTAATATGCTCGGAGTGCTGGTTAATTGTGTTGTTATGGGTTATGGTTTGATTGTTCTTAGGATCTTGCGATCCCATGGTGATAAGTGTGACTGGTTGTATTTTTCGTACGACCTATATTAGCTTGAAAGTTTGTTTCGTATATGGTTGATGGCTTTTATATAAGTTTTAAATGCAGATTTGTACATATTGAAAGTTAACAAGCTGTGTAGATAGTAAAAATAAAATCAAAAAGTGTTTGCAGGAATGAAATGTTATTTATATAGGCTGCGAGCATGAGTGCAAGTCTTCCAAACAGGTGTTTCAGAGGAAAGATGTGTTTTGTGGTGGAAGAAGGTAACTCCGGACTGGAGGGTACTTCTCCCGTATGGAGTTTTTGTTGTGAAAGTTTGTATTTTTTTGGAGGGAGAAGGTAACCCTGAACCAGGGTGGACTTCTCTCAGTTATGGTGTTTTACCATTCGGGGCGAATGGTTTTGTGTTTTACCCTTTGAACCGGAGGTTGGTTTCATTACCCGTTGGGGTGAGCTGTGAGCATTTTGCCCTTGGGGGTGGATTGTGTGTTTTTACCCTGCGGAGCGGTTGTTTTGTTACCCGTTGGGGCGGGCTGTGTGCGTTATATCCTTCGGGGCGGATGACTTTTTTCAATAATGTTTGGCGAGTTATTTTCATGGTTTTTATTTGGTTAGAAGTTTTGGTTGTGTTATTTTATGTGTTTGGAAGAGGTATGACTTACATATCTTTTTCAATATATTGTGTTCTGGTATTGTGGATGGTTATGTCTGTGCGAGTTAATATGTTTTATATGCGAGTTGATTTTAGTTCCATCGGATTATTGTGATTCGTGGTGTGATTATTTTTCTCATGGTCTTAGGAGGATGGGAAATATAATTGTGATTGGTTAGGAATTCGTGCGACCTATGTGCAAATCAGGTTCATTTGATATTTACTTTTTGTGAATAACTTGGTTGGACTACTTGACTGTATTAACTTGGGGGACTACATAGGTGAGCTTTATTGAGTTGATGTGGCTTGGTTGTTTTGTTTTGCTTGCATTAATTAAACATGGGGGACTGAGTAGTTTTCAGTCCCATGTTATTGTTATATGGTTACAATTGGATTGTGTACGGTCTAACTGTTTTATTCGAAACTTGGGGAACTGAATGGTTTTTCTGGGTCATGTGTGATTTTGCTTGATTCGGCATATATTTTATGAGTGTGTTATGGGCTAACACTTTTGTTAGGTTGGTGATGGTTTATATGGAATGAGCTGATACTTTTATTGGGTTAGTGATGATTTGTGGGTACAATGGTTTATATGCGAGCTATTTTAGGTCGATGATGTTTTTATGGTTTATGGTTTATGGGTTTATGGGTTTTTGTGCCTTTATGGTTAACGCAATTTTGGGCCTTGATGGGCTATTATAGATTATGGTATGGGGTTTTGGTGAGCTAACGAAATTGTTATGGTTATAAGGTGATGTTTAAGTATTGATTGTGGTTTGTGGTATGGAATGATTTTTTGATCGACCTGTTTTACGTCGAGTGAATGGCTTATGGTGTTTTGACTTTTTAAAAGCATATGATTGTATTTTATTATATTATTGTGCTCAGTTATAACATGAGGCCGTGGAGGGAAGGCTTTATGATTTTAGGTCGTCAAGTATGGAGTCTGGGGACTCGCAGGTATGTCTTCTTGAAGGATGAGTGAGCTCAGCGGGCTGACCTTTTGGAGATCGCGGTTTTATGTGGTAAAATCTTATGGGATGATTGATGTTATAGCTCGGTATGCCGAGCTGATTTATTCTAAAGTGTGGCTTGATAAAGTGGCGAGGTGATTTGTGCGTGTTGTGTGCTCTATTTGTTGATGATTGCTCTTTTAACGTTCTATTTTACATGTCCTACCTGATTTCGTATCTCAATCAGCTAGAACATGGGGGACTAGCTAATACGGACCAAAATGTCCATACGTAATATTATTTGATAAATGAATATATTTGTGGTAAGCGACTTCATTTCCCAGAGAGGGTGTTCCTCTGGGAGGTGAGCGAGCTGAGTGGTTTCAGTGGAAGAGTAAGCGAGATGTGGTTTGTGGAGTAGCGACCTGGAGTATGAGGATGAGTCTCATATAGGGTCGCGACTTCTTGTGGTTTGAGATGTATACTTGAGCTCGGTTATGGATTTTTGTGAATATCGAGCCTGCGGGCTTAGTATGAGTAGTTTATGAGGTTTTGGTGGACTTTATGGAAAGAATAATGGGCCCAGGCCTATTCTATTAATTTAATGAGAGGTTTATTATTTATGGGAACTTAGCATATGGGAAGAATTCTAATTATAAGTCAGTTGTGGTATTTATGGAATTATGGTATGAGAAGGTAACCCTTGCTTGGGAGGACTTCTCTTGTATCTATAAAAGGAGGTGCATACCTCTCATTATTTTACAAGTCGATATCGATATATTGCATTACTGTTTATATTTGAAGAGAAGCGTTGAGTGTTTGGTTCTCGCTTATTAACTTAAGCGTCGGAGGGCCTTAACGGGTTCGAAATCCGGCCCGTTTGAGGCGCTGTTTTGCAGGACCCGGGAGGTCGCCAGGAGATTCACGGAGGACTTGGCAGGTCGCTGTGACGTATTTGGAAGCAATTTCAGGTCGCTGATCTCAAATTTGAGGTTAGTACCTCCTATATTTGGTAGCCCAACTTTTGGACTTTTACTATTAATGTTGATACATATTACTATTAATAATATGATAAAATGATGTGAAATAGTGCCTTGTTATATATTAGTATTAATATTTAAAATTGATGCCATGCGTAATATATTTTACTTTTTTAAAAATTAAATTACAATATTAGAAAATTATTTACTGCAGTATGCAATCGAGTATATATACTGTGTAAATTACACACGCATAATATATTGAGTATTCAAAATACAAACGAAGATGAGTTTGATGGTAACTTCGATAGTGAAAGTGTTGATTCAGATGGCTAATATAAATGAGTGCTCGATATAGTTAAAATATGTGTAAAATACTTGTAATATAAAATCCTCATATTTTAACTAATTGATGTAGTTAGATCATGTATGATGCATCAATTTGAAAAAAACTCCTTTTATAACTTATTGATAAAGTTTGATTTTGTAAAATGCTCGTATTGCATGTATTGTTTGTCAGATGACTATGGGTCCAGTACATGGTGGAACAGGCTGAGCATTATCATCTACAGGATGATCCGAAGATTCGCCTTCATCCACTTCATCACATCGTCACATCGATGATCATGACGATGATGATATTGTGCACGGTTCCATTCCACCAGAGACCATTCCAACCACCAAGATGGTTATCGGTTCAAGAACGTAAGGTGCCCCTGATGCTTGTACGTCGAAGGCTCATCATTACCGGATGGTGGTCAGCACAATGTCTTCATTATCGAGACATAGTAATTCAAGTAATAATTATAGTGTTCAAATTATTTTTACAATTAAATAATATTTTTAATCATGCACAATATTGTATGATGCATTGTGTGACGTACAAACTTCCAAATAATTACAAAGAGATTTGCGAGAATAACTTACATCCCAACGAGTGGATGTGAAAGATGGTTCCTAAACCATACAGTGAGTTGTGGTGGCCCAAATTTCAGGTACATAATTAATGCATGTATAATTAATTAATATATATTGAGAATCTTTTATATATATATATATATATATATATATATATATATATATATATATATATATATATATATATATATATATATATATATATATATAGCAATTGTTTTGTTTTGTATAGGTGTTGCTACTGGAACCCAGATTTATATAAGGACGAGGAGTTGAAGACGAATTTTATAAGTGGATGAAGAAAATGTATGGTCAACGACTGAATGAGTACATGCAATATCGGGATCAAAATGAGAGGAGGCTAGAGAGCGTGGGAGAAGACATCTGGAAGTTAGCAGATTTTAATGACTTTTATTAAATTATGAGTTTTTAGTGTTGAACGATATATGTTTTTATTTTCAACCATCTCAACTAGGGCTGACAAAAAGAGTGTGTGAAGCCCCAAAACCTCCTCAAGTACCAAAAGTGCAGCGCGAATAAGGTGAGCGAGCCCGTTGGCCTTGGTACGGGATATCGAAGCACATCGGCGAGTCTATATAATCACTTGATCATTCACGTGTTATTATGAGTAACTTTCAATTATAATTAATCAATTAATTTATCTAATAATGCTAATTTAATAAATAATTAAGTAGAGAGAAAGGTCGAATTACCTCCTCTAGTACCTACTGGTACGTCAGGATCCAATTGGTCATGAACATCGTAAGGTGCCGCTCTTCGCAAATCCCAGCTACATATGAAGTTTTTGTAGATACACAATGGAAGTTGGACGACACGTTTGTTGATCATAAATCAATGATTACGGTTGTAAGTAACTTTCATGCTTTGTATTTAGTTAACTTATTTTTATGTTCTCATATATATATATATATATATGAACGGTTTGTATTTCAGGATGAGTTCCAAACACGTCTAGATAAAGCACGTTATTCATCACAAGATCAAGATATTATGTAATTGAGTGCTTCGAAAAGTTGGAGGCTACTTTGAAGTGTTACAAATGTGCTTCTTCCTCTCAGCCGGATAGAATTATTGTGACCCAACTCCAGACGCAGCTTAGTTGAGCTACTTTGGAAGCAGCAACTGCAACTCAAGGCGTACGACCGAGCCCAATAGTAGAAATAGGAGTCATACAAGCGAGCCCAGTAGGAGCACCGTGTGGCGTTCAAGAGGGCCCAGCGAGAGCAGCGTGAGGCACATGCACAGGAGCGGCAGTAGCTCGAGGTGTGACTCCAAGTAGAGCTTGGAGAGTAGCTCAGGGTACAGGTGGCACAACAGGTCTCACGTGAGAACTCTGTGAGCCCCCGGGCACATTTTATGTGTTGCTCCTTTAAGCATTATATATCGCTACAATATTTTATGCAAAAATATTGATTTTATAATAAGCATTGTGTATAATTGAAAAATAGTAGTACACAGAGTCCTTTTCATTTTTGCAGAAAATATTGTAGTATTATACAATGCTGAAAGTAGCAGTACATGTAATGTAATATAGTAGTGACTTGGGCTCACAGAGTTCTCACACCATGGATTGTTCTCATTTGGATTGCTCCTTATATATATAATACTCTCACCGTCCCGTTCTATTTGTCGCATTTAGAAATTTTTTTGTCCCATTCTATCTGTCGCATTTATATTTTCAAGAGATAATAATTGTTACTTTTTACTTTTCCAATAAAAAGTAAAGGTTACTTTAATGCTTTTACCCCTACCTTTATTATTTCACACTTTTAATTATTTTGAACACAAGGATATTATGGTCATTTGATAACTATAATTATAGCAACAATCATCTTTTTTAATGGGCGTAAAATTGTCAAATGCGACAGATAGATAGAATGGGACGGAGGGAGTATTTAAAAAACACATATCAAATTTTTAATGGAATGCACGGAACAACTCTTCTCCAGTCAGTCTCCTTCTTCATTCAATTATCTATGTCGTCGTCGACTCTTCATCTTCTTCCTCTTGCAAGTTCCAACGAGGTAAGTAGGCAATATTGAAATTATTTAATGATTGGTTATTTATAAAAAGCCTCTTTATTCCTCTAATTTAATAATTATATTCATAATTCTTGAACATTTATAATTATCAGCTTAAGTCAATTGCAAATTATTCACTTTCCTCTTTTTTTTTCACATCAATTTCAGCGGCAGTCCTCTCGAGAGTTTCAGTTTAATATTTTAGTAATTTATAAATTATGTACATATCTTGATTTGGGAATCAAGAACAAGGCTAAGAGGTTTAATTTCATTTGAGTTTCTTATCCAAATCCCAATTCATTAATCGGAATCTATGTATTCAACACATGCCGTCAATTCTTTCTCAATCTTGAGATCAATCTACCTTGAGACTTGATCGATGGACGCCACCAGTGACGTGATATTGTTTGAATTAATATCAAACTACTGATGTGATTTTGGTAAGTTTCAATTTGTCAGTTTGATGCTTATACTTTATTTAATTCTGAATTGAGTTTTTGTATATTTATAAAATTATAAAGTGAAAGAAATTTCAAAATTTTCACTAAAAAGGAATCAGATTGTAATTTTAACTTGTTATTTCAATCTGATCATCGGGAAATAGTTGGGGATTGAAAAAACGAATAAATAAAAAGCATGTAATGCATTTGAAATATATGATTTTGGTTGGGTTAATATTTACTGGGGTGCGATTTTCACTTTAGTTCAAAAGTTGCCCTGAAATAATTTTATTTTGGTTGGAAAATACTATTAAAAAATTCTCCATCCGATCAAACAGTAGATTAAATTATTAAAATATGATGTTACTTTACTTTAGTAAATCATATTTTCTTATATATGTATAAAATTATTGTTAAGTTTTTTCCTCTCTTAAGGTTTTTTAAGGTTTATTTTCTTACTACGGGAGCTCGTTCTCTTGGCGAATTGAAATTGATAATATAGACCCTTCAACGTGGCTAATAAGATTTAGGAAAATTGAATGTACTTGAATCTTCTGAGGGATGTGTTTTGTGTTACTTGCTAATTAGCCACCATTTGTATCCTGTACTTTTCAAGTTTTTTTTTGTTTTGTTTTTTTTATCATTATCTTATCATTTCTTGAAGAATAAAGAATTTACTTGGGTCACTATTTATTATTAGCCCAGGTCCTTAAAATGTTCGGGACTAGCCCTGTTGGCTCGACCATTATGTACATTATCTATACACACGAAACAAAACACCCAATCGAACACCAGAAATAATACAGAAATAAAAACTGTAAACTAAGATCTATACTACTTGTCACAATATCAATAGTAATAAACTAAATTAATCCCAGGAATGACGCCAAAGCTTATTCGACTATTCTTTTAAATATCGCAAGTGTATGAGTTTCGATCTTAGTAGCAGCGATCAAGGTTGTATCCACAAGTACTAAATAATTATTCGACTAAATACCATAATTGTAAAATTAGTGATTTTAAATGGAAAATAAGATGAATGGATGATTAGTTAACTAATTATAAATAAAATAAAAAAACAAATTAAAACTAAACTTCAGAGAAATCTATAATGTAATACGAGAAAAAAATTGAATGAATAGATTCCAAGACAATGATTTTAATTGCCTACTCTTATTTCACATAAACAACATCCAAATGAGTTTATATTTCATCATAAATTGACCTCTCAACGCTCAATCATATGCAGTTCAATTTCGGAAAGAACAATCATCACAAGAATTTACAAATACACATACCTCTCAGTTTATGCATTAAATCATGTCAAATATCTCTAAGCTTAATATGAGTTTTCCTCCTCGATTGAGCACAATATTACTAAACAAGTATAACCATTTTCAACTATTTAAAATATTCATTCAAATCAAGATATTCAACTTGGAGTAAATATAAAGTTAGAAAGATTAGTGTAAAATAATTATCATTAATCTACTCCCATGTCTTGAAGTCAAAGTGTTTAGCCGGACATGGAGAATTCAAAGTACATAAACATGTTCATAGAACTCATAATCAATAAAATAAATAAGGAACAATTCTCACACTCCAATAGAAAAACATTCTTTCCCAAATAATTATTGAAAAATAATTTCCCATTTACTTATTCAACTTCTCATTTGATCATATCTAATATATATAACAGTACAAGTTTACCCTTACTAATCAATATTATTTTATTTTTTAATTTTATTTTTCTTTCTTCTATATTTAATTCAAACGAAAATCGTACTAATTTCATACTACCCATGTTAATTTCATATTTATCATTGTCACTCCCATCGTTCGCTGCTGGACTCTGGTCGCCGAACTCCACTCGAATTCCATAATATATCATAAAATTTCATACAACATCAAGAGATTTTATACCATATCGTGGATTTCATACTACTCCTATTAAATTTCTTATTACATCTACAATTCATGCAATTTAAAAACTATACTAGTAATCTTTTACAATAAAATTTCATATTATTTGATTGAATTTCATACTAATATAAATAGCATCGTGAAAATTTATATTACATTGTGAAATGTCACACTAACACTATCAAACTTATTACTAACTCCATCAAAATTACAAGATCAATAAAATTACATACTATTTCTATCAATTTCATACTAACTCTGTTAAATTTATACTTATTTTATATATCTTGTTTTTCATTCGACACTCACTCCCACAAAATCATTCAATTTCTCCAATAAATAAATAATAATTAAAAAATAAGCAAGCAAGCATTTTTTCTAATTCTTTGACACATCAGATGAATGTACTAATATCAAAATTATTTTGTTCATTGAATTCACATGACAATAAATACTTATCAAACCTCTCTGCTGATTTTCAAAAGTAATTTATATTAGTCATTATTATCAGCTATTCACACGACACTTGGTTTTCATTTTTTACATTTATATTATATTTTCAAAAGTTATTAACATATCACTAAAATAATAGCTATTTATGACACTTGGTTTTCTTATTTATCTTTCTCTTTTTATTTTTATTTTTATTTTTATTTTTCTTCTTCTTCTTATGGTTTCTAGTTGGTCATGTTTGAACTATGGTGTGTTTGGGTTGAAATTGGTGTCTTGTGGCTCAACTTAGGGCAACTGAGGTTGGGTCTCAAGGTGGTGTCCCATGATGGCGTGAGCTTCACAGGCCACAAACATGTTGGATTGTGGTCGGGGAGGGTGGAGGTGGTTGTCAGGTTTCATGGTTTTTTTGCCATGTTGGAATGATTTGTTTTAGCTCGTGGGACATGTCGATTGCCTGGATGGTAACTTGTGAAAGTTCAATGGTTGTGACGTTTGCCAATAATCATTTGAATTAAACTAGAAAGGGATGAGCTGCCAGTTTCCTTCTCTCATTCTTATTTTTATCTCTTCGTTGTCGTTTGCTAATTCTCAAATATAAGTCCTTATGATATTTTTAGTAAATTGTGATACTTTAAGTCGATTTAAAAGTAGTGTAATCAATCATTTAACTTAAAATATAGCGGTTTTATTTTTTTTCTCCAATTAATAATGTAACTTTTCCAATTAAAAGTGTCACTTTTGCATTAAAAAGTATCCCTTTTAAATATTATATTGTAATTAGCCAACACAAGCAGAAAGTGACAATACAACGTTGCTTGAAAAGACATATTCATTAATGGACTCAATAACACCACACCACCACAAGGCTTTACATAAGCTCTAAGCAACATTTTCTTCATACCACACCACACATTCTAAAATTTCACATCAAAATAATTTGTTCAAATAACTATATTAGAAAGGGAAAATTATTTTTTGCAACCTGTACTATAGGCATTTTCACGCTTTGCAACCTTATTTTTTTGTTGTCAATTGCAACCTGTACTACACTTTTGCAACCTAAACTTTTTTTTCATGCTTTATTTTTCATGCCCTAGGTTGCAAGAATGTAGTACATGTTGCAATTGACAATGAAAAAATATAAGGTTGCAAAGCGTGAAAACGCCTATAGTACAGGTTACAAAAAATATTTTTCCCTATTAGAAAAGACATATTCATCAATAGACTCAATAACACATACATCACGAGAATTCCCAAGTATACTACACAATGCGGCCAAACCAATCTCACAAATAAAATAGGAAGTGTAAAATTAGAAGGTCTATGGATATAAGAATAAATCTCAGATTCACGATGTTGTTAATCAATGTTACCAACATCAGTTAACAACATCGACCAGAGTAAATTAAATTTATGCAACGGAAATTAAAATATGAGAACACGATTAAACAAATTCAGTTCACAAGTAAATACTTGTGAACTTGGGTGTACAAACCCGAAAACTATATTACTTTCTCTTTAAGTTCAATATAAAATATAAAGTAATATATGAAAACTAAATATCAAGAAACTTGATACTAAATACTTGTTGCCGGAATGGCAAGATCTTCTTCGTCGGTCACGCAACTTCAAAGATCTTGTTTATCACGAACGTTGGCTCCAAGTAATTCTTCTTCGTGGTCTTCTTCTCTGCGTCGTGCGCCGTCTTGCGTTGTGCGTCCTTCACAAGAAATCCGTGCGTAAAAGTATATCRAAGTATTAGGAGTTCTTGTGTCTTAAAWAGACAAKCTAGAATCCTAAACTTGGTAAAATCCTAAAAACAAATCCTAAACACAATCTAGGAATAATTAAAGTCTTGTGCATAAACTAGGAAACATAATATTGTCCTAAATCTAGTTTCTTAACTTATTTTGTGCCCAAGAAAGGCAAATAACAAAATAGGAATTATTGTCAAGAATAAATTCCTCAACAATCTCCCTCTTTTGCCTTTCTGGACAAAACACTAAGACGCAAACACAAATGAAAATAAAAATACTAACTCCCCCTAAACAAAACACCCAATGTTGTTAAAACTCAAACCAACATTGTTCAAAATAACCAACACTTCACAAAACAAACAGAGTAAAGGAACTTATTGACTTCGAATCCTCTTTGAACGTCGAGGAGATGTCGAAGTTCTTTCACCACTATTTTTCCTCTTCTTCTTCTTCTCCCTCATTTTCATCATTCTCTTCAAAGCCTTGTTGCGCGCTCGAATTCGCTTCCGCCTCTTTTCTTGAGCAAGGCTTGCCAAGGCTTCGGCAGCAACAACATCTTCAGCATTAGCGGCGGCAGCAGCAGTCTCATTCCCGGCAACATCAGCAACATCTTCTCCATCAGCATTGTCTCCCCCTATGTTCGCGTCAACTTCCTTTCCCCCTTTTTGACCAGAAAGGGAAAGGGCTTCCAAAAGGGAGGTGCGAAGAGCCTTAAGCTGTTTCATCTGCAAATCTATAGAGGCCACATGTGCACGAAGAACCTGGGCAGAAATATTGACCATGTTGGGATTGCTCGTACCAACATTACTAGCAACATCAGCCGAAACAGGCGCCTGCCAGGGTAAATCAATCACTTGGGCACCAGTAACATGCTGATTGAGCAGAGCAAACCATTCAGCCTCTCCCGTGAGCACATCCTCGGGACCAAGCTGAAAGCCTTGATTCTCCAACAAGCTGAAAATCAAAGACGGAAAACACAACGATGCCGCGGACTTCGTGGTGGGAAACTTAGTTATAATATTAAAAACATGCTGACCAAAACTAAAAGGGATCCCTCTCCCAAGACGAAACAAGAACTGGGCCTGAGGCCGCGTAACACAGTTTGTGTTTTTGGAGGGGACCCAATTACAAATGGTAAGTTTATGCAAAATAGAATGAAGAGAAGAAAGACGTGTACTCGAAAGCTGCTCAAACCAAGAATTAACCATCCCACCAGACAGAAACTTAACTACCTCATTCATATCATCCACCGTCGAGTCACCCCGATAAGACTCAGTACCATAAAACTCATCAATTAACTTAGGGGTGAATGAAAAAATCTTTACACGCATAAAAACCTTCCCATAATTGACTGACTCCAAATCAACCATAGAGGGCAACAAATTGGTAAAAAACTCGACAACAACATCACGCACAAAAGGCATGGTCGTGGAGACGGTAGAATACATACCTTTGTGTCGAAGATAGGCAATGAGATTGTGTTTCTCAAAAAGTTCAACCGGAACTCGTTTCTCGGCAATCATATGACGACTCTGGTAGGCATCAAATAGCTCGGCAGCCTCGACAGTGATGAATCTCTCCGAAAAGGGCACCATGCAAGCTCTGGCATAGGAGTAGTTGGTCCTGAAGAGGACTCGGATTGAGCCAATGCATTAGAAGAAGGCGGAGATGGAGCAGGAGAGGTTCTTGGGACATAAGAAGTGTGGGAGGACGAGATAGACAGCGAGCGACGCGATGTTGGTAAGGGACTACCAACATGACAAGCAACATCCTCCTTTGCAGTAGCCTTATTTTTCTTCTTGTCCTCTTTGCATGCAACAAGAATATCTTTCAAGGGCACATCGAATGATGAATCAGGCGAATACTCAAAAAGACCTGTGTTAAATTCAGGCGTAGCGGCACGAACTGGAGACGGCGGGGGATCATCGGCGAGCGGCTTGGCAGAACTTGTAACCTCACCGGTGATAAAGTCCAGTACAGTGTAAGGGGGTGAAGAGTACTCAGTAGCAGTTGATCCAGGAGAAACTTTGACCTTTGCCTGGCTGGGAGAGACACTGTCCTTCGTCAGGCTGGGTCTCCTGTCGGCTTTACGTACAAGCTGTTTCCGGCGAGTAAACCTCTTCTTCTCCGGCAGACTGGGAGCAGAGGCAGACGGCGGCACATCTCCGGCAATCGGAGCAGTAGGCTCAAAATCATGGTCATCAGGGTCAGACTCCACAATAACATCCTCTTGGAGATTCATGTGTTCGATAGGCACGTGGCGACGTAGACCAGCCTTGCTTTTTGGGACCGCGGGCGGCACAATGCCGGGCGGTATGTTGCGCAAGCGCCTAGATCGCTTCAAGGTTAGGTTCCCCACGCGGCCAAAGGTCTCAGCCACAAAAGCTAAGTTTGGGGGATTATCGACGTCAATTTCGTTCCCGGGCTGTCCAGGGAACACTTGAGCAACCGGCGTAGCGTCCACCGGCGATGGAACAGGTACGACAGCGAGGGAAACAGGCGCAGGCGACTGTGGCGGCGATGTTGATAGTGGTGGGTTTGAAGAACTACCACCACCAATCTCCTCACGAATATCAAGGCCACCAATTTTTGGAAATGGCAACGGCACCTGGTCGCCGGAGCGGCGAACCTCCTCTGGCAGTTCTGGGACAGACGGCGATGGAGAGCTGGTCATCCTGCAAAATCTCACAGAAACACACAACCAAGAAACAAAAATTCGAGAGAATTTGAGAGGAGCAAGGATTCTGAGAGTTGTAATTCGAAAGGGGTTTTGGAATTGTGAGCAAACGGTAAAAAGGAAGCAGCCTTTTATCCCAAAAAAAATGACCGTTGCACTATGAGAGAGGGTAGAAATAAAAGAAAATTTCCTAAAATAATTAACCGGTTGTTTTTAGGAGTTGAAACCCGATTTTTTAATTCCTTTATATAAGAGCACCACTCCCCCTCAAATTAGGCCACATGATCTCATTAACATGCCCATTATCTTCCCCCTTATTTTTAAAAAAAAAATAAAATTGCACAATTCGAACTACAAAATTGGCTGAAATACAGATCTGATTTTTAATGAACCATCAGCACAGTTGAACCTATCTTGTGCAAGGTTAATTTTCAACCACCAAATTCATCTCATTATTACCTGTCCAGCCGTCCGATTATAACTCCACTGAAATACTTGGTTAGCTCAATTCAAAACAAAATTAAGAGATTTCAAGCAAGACAAAAACACAAGAAACAACACGCACAGCAAGATGGCATCTTCACAAAGTATGAATGTCCTACGGGATGCCTAAAAATCATGACCTAAAAGGTTAAAACGGAACACATTATGATTTCAGTGTTTTGATCCAATGTTGCTTTTTATTACTAACAACATTATAAACCAACATTGCCCTAGGTGAAGTCAATGGAAACTTACCCCTTAACCCAAGTTAATGACTACGTCAAAATCTCTCAAGAAGGCAATTTTTAAAGATTAGAGCATTTTGAGTCCAGATTTTCTTCATCCTTGAAGGGATTTAAATCTTTTAATCTTCAGCAATTGCTGTTAAACGCCTCTTGTTTTTGGACCTGGGAGAAAACCAGTTTCTGCGGGAAAGTCCCACAATCACCTAATTTCGAAGAGGTTGGTCTTTTTTGTCATTACTTTTATTGCAACAGAGGACCTTATTGCACTTTTAATCAAACTCAATGCATTAGTATAATGTATGAAAAGAAATGTAAAAATGCATGCAAAATTATACAGATGTTGTGACTGATGTTGATAAGTAGTGTAACAACATCACAAACCAACATTTGTTAGACAATGCACATATCGAGATCTCTTCTCAAACGAGAGAAGGTCTCGTTATCTAATGCCTTAGTGAAGATGTCAGCCAGCTGATTATCAGTTCCAATATGTTCAAAGCTAACAATCTTTCTCTCAACTAGGTCTCGAATAAAGTGGTACCTCATGTCAATGTGTTTGATTCGAGAATGCTGGACTGGATTTTTGGAGATGTCAATGGCACTGGAATTGTCACACAACACCGTCAAGATACTACTGTGCAGACCGTAGTCTTCAATTATTTGGTTCATCCACAGTAATTGTGTGCACGCACTTCCAGCTGCAATGTACTTGGCTTCAGCTGTAGAAAGAGAAATACAATTTTGCTTTTTGCTGTACCAAGAAATTAGATTATTACCCAAAAAAAAAAACATCCTCCAGTAGTACTCTTCCTATCTACTACATCCCCAACCCAGTCCGAATCAGTGAAACCTAAAAGTTTAGTACCAGTATCTTTAATATACCACACACCTAGTTCAGTTGTACCAGCAATGTACCTAATAATTCTTTTAACCGCTTTCAAGTGTGACTCTTTTGGATTAGACTGATATCTAGCACATAAGCACACGCTATACATAATATCTGGTCTACTTGCTGTCAAATACAACAAACTTCCTATCATACTCCTGTACTGTTGGGAATCGGTGGTACCGTCACGCAGCGGAAACAAAAATTTTTGAAAATTTAAATAAATTGAATCGAATTCAATTGACGACGGCACAATTTTTAATCAATTAATTCAAAAAATGTTTTAATTGCTTTTAATAAATAGAAATAATTCAGTTTTCGTAAAATCGAATAAGCATGATCGGTTTCTATTTAATTATATATATATAACAATTATATATATATATATTAATATATTAAACATATATATAACAATTATATATATAATAATATATTAATCATATATTTAATTATATATTATATATATACATATCAAATATACATATATATATATATATATAATATTTAATAACAGCATATATTACATATATGTATATTACATACTTAACACATTAAGCAACATTAATATATATATAACAAATGTTAATATGCATGCATCACTTATATCATACATACATGCACCATTACATATATATATATATATATATATAAAATGCATGAATACTTGGCATGCATATGCTAACATTACAAAACACATGCATATCAAATGAATACAGCATATATTTAAATTAATCATCAAACTGCATTCTTACATTATATCATGCATGCACTTATGTCTCAAAAACATCATACACATACAACAGGTACACTGCACGCATATATAATTCAAACACATAACACACTCTGCACAATCATATACAAAAACTACAGCATATATATAAGCGTCAACGCAGCCATTATATACATTACATGATAATACATGATAAGCATACATATATCACATATATATATACTTAACAGGCAGCCATATTAAGGCCACATATATATAATATTATATATATATATATATATATATATATATACGAGAAGCCATTAAAACTCACCTCACGTCCGGAACTCTTGGTCCGAACCAATTGCCCGCCATCACTCCTTGGAGCCGCAGCAGCAGGACGGCAGCATGTTGTCAGGCGGGACCGGCGACAACACGGCGGCTGACAAGCTGTCCCTTTCACGGCGTCGACAGACTGCAGCTTTCAGGCGGAGACAAGCTGTTCCTTTCACGGTCGGTACGGAACAGCGGCAGTCGGCTTCGGCTTGCGGCGAACACGGCTTGACAGCGGTGCGACGTCGGCGCGGTGGCTA
>BMAC01000095.1:564460-592769 GCA_014905375.1 Phtheirospermum japonicum | reverse complement strand
GCCTTAATATGGCTGCCTGTTAAGTATATATATATGTGATATATGTATGCTATATATATTAATAGCAATTGTTTTGTTTTGTATAGGTGTTGCTACTGGAACCCAGATTTATATAAGGACGAGGAGTTGAAGACGAATTTTATAAGTGGATGAAGAAAATGTATGGTCAACGACTGAATGAGTACATGCAATATCGGGATCAAAATGAGAGGAGGCTAGAGAGCGTGGGAGAAGACATCTGGAAGTTAGCAGATTTTAATGACTTTTATTAAATTATGAGTTTTTAGTGTTGAACGATATATGTTTTTATTTTCAACCATCTCAACTAGGGCTGACAAAAAGAGTGTGTGAAGCCCCAAAACCTCCTCAAGTACCAAAAGTGCAGCGCGAATAAGGTGAGCGAGCCCGTTGGCCTTGGTACGGGATATCGAAGCACATCGGCGAGTCTATATAATCACTTGATCATTCACGTGTTATTATGAGTAACTTTCAATTATAATTAATCAATTAATTTATCTAATAATGCTAATTTAATAAATAATTAAGTAGAGAGAAAGGTCGAATTACCTCCTCTAGTACCTACTGGTACGTCAGGATCCAATTGGTCATGAACATCGTAAGGTGCCGCTCTTCGCAAATCCCAGCTACATATGAAGTTTTTGTAGATACACAATGGAAGTTGGACGACACGTTTGTTGATCATAAATCAATGATTACGGTTGTAAGTAACTTTCATGCTTTGTATTTAGTTAACTTATTTTTATGTTCTCATATATATATATATATATATGAACGGTTTGTATTTCAGGATGAGTTCCAAACACGTCTAGATAAAGCACGTTATTCATCACAAGATCAAGATATTATGTAATTGAGTGCTTCGAAAAGTTGGAGGCTACTTTGAAGTGTTACAAATGTGCTTCTTCCTCTCAGCCGGATAGAATTATTGTGACCCAACTCCAGACGCAGCTTAGTTGAGCTACTTTGGAAGCAGCAACTGCAACTCAAGGCGTACGACCGAGCCCAATAGTAGAAATAGGAGTCATACAAGCGAGCCCAGTAGGAGCACCGTGTGGCGTTCAAGAGGGCCCAGCGAGAGCAGCGTGAGGCACATGCACAGGAGCGGCAGTAGCTCGAGGTGTGACTCCAAGTAGAGCTTGGAGAGTAGCTCAGGGTACAGGTGGCACAACAGGTCTCACGTGAGAACTCTGTGAGCCCCCGGGCACATTTTATGTGTTGCTCCTTTAAGCATTATATATCGCTACAATATTTTATGCAAAAATATTGATTTTATAATAAGCATTGTGTATAATTGAAAAATAGTAGTACACAGAGTCCTTTTCATTTTTGCAGAAAATATTGTAGTATTATACAATGCTGAAAGTAGCAGTACATGTAATGTAATATAGTAGTGACTTGGGCTCACAGAGTTCTCACACCATGGATTGTTCTCATTTGGATTGCTCCTTATATATATAATACTCTCACCGTCCCGTTCTATTTGTCGCATTTAGAAATTTTTTTGTCCCATTCTATCTGTCGCATTTATATTTTCAAGAGATAATAATTGTTACTTTTTACTTTTCCAATAAAAAGTAAAGGTTACTTTAATGCTTTTACCCCTACCTTTATTATTTCACACTTTTAATTATTTTGAACACAAGGATATTATGGTCATTTGATAACTATAATTATAGCAACAATCATCTTTTTTAATGGGCGTAAAATTGTCAAATGCGACAGATAGATAGAATGGGACGGAGGGAGTATTTAAAAAACACATATCAAATTTTTAATGGAATGCACGGAACAACTCTTCTCCAGTCAGTCTCCTTCTTCATTCAATTATCTATGTCGTCGTCGACTCTTCATCTTCTTCCTCTTGCAAGTTCCAACGAGGTAAGTAGGCAATATTGAAATTATTTAATGATTGGTTATTTATAAAAAGCCTCTTTATTCCTCTAATTTAATAATTATATTCATAATTCTTGAACATTTATAATTATCAGCTTAAGTCAATTGCAAATTATTCACTTTCCTCTTTTTTTTTCACATCAATTTCAGCGGCAGTCCTCTCGAGAGTTTCAGTTTAATATTTTAGTAATTTATAAATTATGTACATATCTTGATTTGGGAATCAAGAACAAGGCTAAGAGGTTTAATTTCATTTGAGTTTCTTATCCAAATCCCAATTCATTAATCGGAATCTATGTATTCAACACATGCCGTCAATTCTTTCTCAATCTTGAGATCAATCTACCTTGAGACTTGATCGATGGACGCCACCAGTGACGTGATATTGTTTGAATTAATATCAAACTACTGATGTGATTTTGGTAAGTTTCAATTTGTCAGTTTGATGCTTATACTTTATTTAATTCTGAATTGAGTTTTTGTATATTTATAAAATTATAAAGTGAAAGAAATTTCAAAATTTTCACTAAAAAGGAATCAGATTGTAATTTTAACTTGTTATTTCAATCTGATCATCGGGAAATAGTTGGGGATTGAAAAAACGAATAAATAAAAAGCATGTAATGCATTTGAAATATATGATTTTGGTTGGGTTAATATTTACTGGGGTGCGATTTTCACTTTAGTTCAAAAGTTGCCCTGAAATAATTTTATTTTGGTTGGAAAATACTATTAAAAAATTCTCCATCCGATCAAACAGTAGATTAAATTATTAAAATATGATGTTACTTTACTTTAGTAAATCATATTTTCTTATATATGTATAAAATTATTGTTAAGTTTTTTCCTCTCTTAAGGTTTTTTAAGGTTTATTTTCTTACTACGGGAGCTCGTTCTCTTGGCGAATTGAAATTGATAATATAGACCCTTCAACGTGGCTAATAAGATTTAGGAAAATTGAATGTACTTGAATCTTCTGAGGGATGTGTTTTGTGTTACTTGCTAATTAGCCACCATTTGTATCCTGTACTTTTCAAGTTTTTTTTTGTTTTGTTTTTTTTATCATTATCTTATCATTTCTTGAAGAATAAAGAATTTACTTGGGTCACTATTTATTATTAGCCCAGGTCCTTAAAATGTTCGGGACTAGCCCTGTTGGCTCGACCATTATGTACATTATCTATACACACGAAACAAAACACCCAATCGAACACCAGAAATAATACAGAAATAAAAACTGTAAACTAAGATCTATACTACTTGTCACAATATCAATAGTAATAAACTAAATTAATCCCAGGAATGACGCCAAAGCTTATTCGACTATTCTTTTAAATATCGCAAGTGTATGAGTTTCGATCTTAGTAGCAGCGATCAAGGTTGTATCCACAAGTACTAAATAATTATTCGACTAAATACCATAATTGTAAAATTAGTGATTTTAAATGGAAAATAAGATGAATGGATGATTAGTTAACTAATTATAAATAAAATAAAAAAACAAATTAAAACTAAACTTCAGAGAAATCTATAATGTAATACGAGAAAAAAATTGAATGAATAGATTCCAAGACAATGATTTTAATTGCCTACTCTTATTTCACATAAACAACATCCAAATGAGTTTATATTTCATCATAAATTGACCTCTCAACGCTCAATCATATGCAGTTCAATTTCGGAAAGAACAATCATCACAAGAATTTACAAATACACATACCTCTCAGTTTATGCATTAAATCATGTCAAATATCTCTAAGCTTAATATGAGTTTTCCTCCTCGATTGAGCACAATATTACTAAACAAGTATAACCATTTTCAACTATTTAAAATATTCATTCAAATCAAGATATTCAACTTGGAGTAAATATAAAGTTAGAAAGATTAGTGTAAAATAATTATCATTAATCTACTCCCATGTCTTGAAGTCAAAGTGTTTAGCCGGACATGGAGAATTCAAAGTACATAAACATGTTCATAGAACTCATAATCAATAAAATAAATAAGGAACAATTCTCACACTCCAATAGAAAAACATTCTTTCCCAAATAATTATTGAAAAATAATTTCCCATTTACTTATTCAACTTCTCATTTGATCATATCTAATATATATAACAGTACAAGTTTACCCTTACTAATCAATATTATTTTATTTTTTAATTTTATTTTTCTTTCTTCTATATTTAATTCAAACGAAAATCGTACTAATTTCATACTACCCATGTTAATTTCATATTTATCATTGTCACTCCCATCGTTCGCTGCTGGACTCTGGTCGCCGAACTCCACTCGAATTCCATAATATATCATAAAATTTCATACAACATCAAGAGATTTTATACCATATCGTGGATTTCATACTACTCCTATTAAATTTCTTATTACATCTACAATTCATGCAATTTAAAAACTATACTAGTAATCTTTTACAATAAAATTTCATATTATTTGATTGAATTTCATACTAATATAAATAGCATCGTGAAAATTTATATTACATTGTGAAATGTCACACTAACACTATCAAACTTATTACTAACTCCATCAAAATTACAAGATCAATAAAATTACATACTATTTCTATCAATTTCATACTAACTCTGTTAAATTTATACTTATTTTATATATCTTGTTTTTCATTCGACACTCACTCCCACAAAATCATTCAATTTCTCCAATAAATAAATAATAATTAAAAAATAAGCAAGCAAGCATTTTTTCTAATTCTTTGACACATCAGATGAATGTACTAATATCAAAATTATTTTGTTCATTGAATTCACATGACAATAAATACTTATCAAACCTCTCTGCTGATTTTCAAAAGTAATTTATATTAGTCATTATTATCAGCTATTCACACGACACTTGGTTTTCATTTTTTACATTTATATTATATTTTCAAAAGTTATTAACATATCACTAAAATAATAGCTATTTATGACACTTGGTTTTCTTATTTATCTTTCTCTTTTTATTTTTATTTTTATTTTTATTTTTCTTCTTCTTCTTATGGTTTCTAGTTGGTCATGTTTGAACTATGGTGTGTTTGGGTTGAAATTGGTGTCTTGTGGCTCAACTTAGGGCAACTGAGGTTGGGTCTCAAGGTGGTGTCCCATGATGGCGTGAGCTTCACAGGCCACAAACATGTTGGATTGTGGTCGGGGAGGGTGGAGGTGGTTGTCAGGTTTCATGGTTTTTTTGCCATGTTGGAATGATTTGTTTTAGCTCGTGGGACATGTCGATTGCCTGGATGGTAACTTGTGAAAGTTCAATGGTTGTGACGTTTGCCAATAATCATTTGAATTAAACTAGAAAGGGATGAGCTGCCAGTTTCCTTCTCTCATTCTTATTTTTATCTCTTCGTTGTCGTTTGCTAATTCTCAAATATAAGTCCTTATGATATTTTTAGTAAATTGTGATACTTTAAGTCGATTTAAAAGTAGTGTAATCAATCATTTAACTTAAAATATAGCGGTTTTATTTTTTTTCTCCAATTAATAATGTAACTTTTCCAATTAAAAGTGTCACTTTTGCATTAAAAAGTATCCCTTTTAAATATTATATTGTAATTAGCCAACACAAGCAGAAAGTGACAATACAACGTTGCTTGAAAAGACATATTCATTAATGGACTCAATAACACCACACCACCACAAGGCTTTACATAAGCTCTAAGCAACATTTTCTTCATACCACACCACACATTCTAAAATTTCACATCAAAATAATTTGTTCAAATAACTATATTAGAAAGGGAAAATTATTTTTTGCAACCTGTACTATAGGCATTTTCACGCTTTGCAACCTTATTTTTTTGTTGTCAATTGCAACCTGTACTACACTTTTGCAACCTAAACTTTTTTTTCATGCTTTATTTTTCATGCCCTAGGTTGCAAGAATGTAGTACATGTTGCAATTGACAATGAAAAAATATAAGGTTGCAAAGCGTGAAAACGCCTATAGTACAGGTTACAAAAAATATTTTTCCCTATTAGAAAAGACATATTCATCAATAGACTCAATAACACATACATCACGAGAATTCCCAAGTATACTACACAATGCGGCCAAACCAATCTCACAAATAAAATAGGAAGTGTAAAATTAGAAGGTCTATGGATATAAGAATAAATCTCAGATTCACGATGTTGTTAATCAATGTTACCAACATCAGTTAACAACATCGACCAGAGTAAATTAAATTTATGCAYCGGAAATTAAAATATGAGAACACGATTAAACAAATTCAGTTCACAAGTAAATACTTGTGAACTTGGGTGTACAAACCCGAAAACTATATTACTTTCTCTTTAAGTTCAATACAAAATATAAAGTAATCTATGAAAACTAAATATCAAGAAACTTGATACTAAATACTTGTTGCCGGAATGGCAAGATCTTCTTCGTCGGTCACGCAACTTCAAAGATCTTGTTTATCACGAACGTTGGCTCCAAGTAATTCTTCTTCGTGTTCTGCTTCTCTGCGTCGTGCGTCGTCTTGCGTTGTGCGTCCTTCACAAGAAATCCGTGCGTAAAAGTATATCTAAGTATTAGGAGTTCTTGTGTCTTAAAAAGACAAACTAGAATCCTAAACTTGGTAAAATCCTAAAAACAAATCCTAAACACAATCTAGGAATAATTAAAGTCTTGTGCATAAACTAGGAAACATAATATTGTCCTAAATCTAGTTTCTTAACTTATTTTGTGCCCAAGAAAGGCAAATAACAAAATAGAAATTATTGTCAAGAATAAATTCCTCAACAGGAAGAAACTATATAATCAACAATATTCATTTTGCGAAAATCCAGTAAATGCTATTGAATTTCACAACACAAAATAAGTAGACCATTCAATCATTTCAACAAACACTTTAGATGCATTCCAATTACTCCCTATGTCCCATTCTACCTATCGTAATCAATAATTTCACGCATATTAAGAAAGATAATTGGTGTTATAATTGTTCTCAAAAATTGGAAAAAAACAAAAGAACGAAGAAGGAATGAAAAGTTATGCCGTGGAAAAGTTCCACTGCCTTAAAAATGAGTTTTTGGTAGATCCTAGGATGCAGGTCTAAACACCGTTCATTTCCCAAGGTTAACACAACATCAACCTAATGTGTGCATTCACAATAGACTGATTTGGAGACCCAACAAGTTTCCCTGAAAAAGAAAAGAAGAAGAATGGCGAAAATAAAGAGGATGAAGGAACTCAAAAGCAAGATCCTTTTCTTTTTTCTTGTGTGTCTTGTCTTCCAAAGTGCTCTATTTATATAGAGCTAAAATGACCATTGTCATTAAAGAGGAAAAAAGAAACTGTTACATTAGATGTCTTCCACCAACCATACATGCAAGAAAAACTCATAAATGACCAACTTTGACTTGGTTTTTGAATTATGCATGCATTAGAAAACTTATAGAATGGGCCGGACAATATTGGGCTTGAAAAAGACCCATTGAGAAAGAAATAAACCCAATCTTAATAAAAGCTTATCCATTTCCAACAATCCCCCACAAATGGCAAGCTTAATAAGAGAGGAAGAAATTATGGGCAAAGAAAGGAAATATGAGATTACGCGTAAGTATCAATAATCTTTCGATTTTGAATTGACACGTAGTGAAATGAGGCAAAAAATCAATTCCATTTAGTGAAATTACTCTTGAACTTAATGAATTTGATTTAGACCCTGACAACACACGTTAATTTTCAAAATTTCAAATGGTCTCCGCGATAGTAAAACAAAATTGTGTCTCCAACATACCTTGGTTCTCATGAGTGCTCTAGATAGACTTCTCAACAGTTTTTCATTGGAGCTAGCCAATTCTCCACACTTAGGTGATTTATTTAAGTGCGTCTCTTTAGCACAATCAATCATTAAGAGCAAAGCTCAACCTCAATTTAAATCAACAGTACAACCATCAAGTCCATCTCAATAGGACCATCCAAACAGAGCTATGGTTTTAATTTAAATTAATAATAGAACCATGAAGTCCGTCTCAATAAGACTACCCAAAAGGGCTATGTTTTTTGTACAACATTAAATGAAAGTTACATAATCACATATAGAGTTAGTATGGATTTGTTTGGCTTCAAGAGGTATTCACCTCAAATTATCTCAATCACATGATTTAACTCCCATTCGTTTAGACAACTTAGAGATACGACGTCTAGTCAGTCCTTTTGTAAAATGATCAGCTAGATTTTCTTCAGACTTCACATAGTCTAAAGAAATAACTTCATTCTTTAACATCTGCTTTACCACGCCGTGCCTGATACGCATGTGTATTTTATTTCCATCAAAGACACTGTTCTTAGCGATTCCAATAGCAGCCTGACAATCACAATGAAGAGATATAGCCGAAGATTCCCCCGAAAATGGCACATCTGTCAGGAGATTTCTTAGCCATTCTGCTTCATGGCCTGTCAACTCAAGAGCAATAAATTCAGATTCTGCAGTGGAACTTGCAATGCACGTTTGTTTAGCAGATTTCCAAGAGATTGCTCCACCACCTAGTGTAAAAACATAACCACAGGTAGAACTCACAACATCATTATCAGTGACCCAATTAGCATCACCATATCCTTCTAAAACAGCAGGATATCTACAGAAATGCAAACCCAAGTTAGATGTTCCTTTCAAATATTGTAATAAATGATAAAGCGCAGTCTAGTGTTCACTACTCGGATTATGACTGTATCGACTCGAACAATTCACATCAAAGGCAATATCAGGTCGAGTATAGTTCATTAGAAACATCACACTCCCTATTATTTTAGCATATTTAGCTTGAGATACACTATCTCCATTGTTCTTTTTAAGATGTATGCTAGGATCATAAGGAGTTTTGACAGGCTCAACCGAAATAATTAAAACAATTTAAGATTTTCTCCACATAATGAGACTGGCATAATGAAAAATCATACTCAGTTTTTTGCAATTTAACACCAAGAATAACATCAGCTTCTCCCAAATCTTTCATGTCAAATTTAGAAGATAAGAAGTTCTTGATTTTTATAATCGCCCCAGTGGTAGTTCCAAAGATAAACATATCATCCACATATATACAAATAATAACAATATCTGATCCAAAACTCTTAGAATATATGCATGATTCAGAACCATTTACCACAAAACCATCATCAATTAAAGTTTTATTTAGTTTTTCATACCATTGAATAGGTGCCTGTTTAAGACCATATAAAGATTTTTTTTAGTTTGCATACTTTGTTTTCTTGTCCCTGCACAACACAACCTTCGGGTTGTTCAATATAAATTCCCTCATCCAAATCACCATTCAAAAAGACAGTTTTCACATCCATTTGGTGAAAACACAAGTTATGAATCGCAGCCAAAGCAATTAAAGCTCTAATCGAGGAAATTTTAGCTATGGGAGAATACTTGTCAAAATAGTCAAAATCTTTCTTTTGAGAAAAGCCAACAACAAATAATCTAGCTTTAGACTTTTCAATTGTACCATCAGGTCTCAATTTTCTTTTAAAAATCCACTTACTCCTAATAGGTTTACACCCTTTAGGTAAAACAACTAAATCCCAAGTGTGATTGCTCATAATAGAATCAAGTTCATTTTGAATAGTTTCTTTCCAAAAACTGGCATCTACAAAAGTCATAACTTCTTTATATGACTTGGGATCTTCACTGATTAAAAAGGCCAACACAAAAGATTCATCTATGTAATTAGGATTTTCGGCTAAAAATGTAGTGATAAAATCAGGACCAAAACTAGTTTCAGTTCTTTTTATTTTACTCCTTCTAATATCATTAACAGGCTCATAAGTAGGCACCGAAGAATTAGGCATACTATCAGATATCCAACAGACGTGATGGGCTCATTATTCACAGGCAATGTTCTTAATGGGAATATATGTTCAAAAAATTCAGCATCACGAGATTCACAAAATAGAATGATCAGTCAACGACATGATCTATATGTAGCTGAATTTTGAGCATATCTGATGAATACACTGTCAAAAGTTTTTGAACCAACATTAGGCCTGACAGGTAAACACACTTTAGCCAGACACCCCCACACTTATAAAAATTTTAAATTAGGGGAAAATCCTTTCCACAAATCATAAAGAGTTTTAACTAATTTCTTGTGAGGAACTCGGTTCAAAATATAACAAGCAGAAAGAACAGCTTCACCCCACATATTAGTAGACAAACCAGAAGTAAGTAACATTACATTCATCATGTCCTTAAGAGTTCTGTTTTTCTTTCATCTATACCGTTTTGTTGAGGAGTATAAGGAGCACTAAATTCATGTATGATCCCATTTTGTTCACAAAAATCTTTAAGAAAAATACTGCTATATTCCCCCTTCTATCAGATCGTAGTCTTTTGATTTTTCTGTTTAATTGATTTTCCACTTCCAATTTATATTTCAAAAACATCTCATCAGCTTCATTTTTATTTTTTAAAAGATATCCTAGTGTATCTAGAGTAATCATCAATAAAAGAAATGTAATAATTTTTTCCTCCTTTGCTGATGGTGTTTTTGAAATCTGCTATCAGTTCCAACAATTATGTTTTTCTATTTTCAATTAATTTGAATGGCCTTTTGGCATATTTTGCTTCTACGCAAGTTGTAAATTTTCTCAAATTATTTAAAGTAGCACAAGAAATTAAATCCAATTTTTGTAATTTTTTTGATAGAAGCAACATTCACATGTCCAAGTCTACCATGCCATAAATCAAAAGACTCAACAACATAAGCAGAAGAAATATTCTCATTAACAATCTCAGAATCAACGTTCAAAACAAATAAGCCCTCATTCAAATAACCCTTTCCCACAAATTCCCCATTTTTTGTTAATACAAATCTATTGGCCTCAAACACAAGTTTTAACCCATCTTTAATCAAGAGAGCACCAGAAATCAGGTTTCTACGCATGCTAGGCACATAAGGAGCATTATTTAAGCACAAAGTTTTTCCAGAAGTAATTTTTGAGAAGAATCTTCCCTTTTCTAAGAACTCCAGCAACACTTGTATTTCCCATGTATACGCATTCGCCCTCACCAGCCTCTTCAAAGTTGTTGAATAGATTTTTGTTAGAGAAGAAGTGTCTAGAGGCTCCAGTATCGAGAATCCAACCTATTTTGTTTTCCACCAGATTTGCCTCTACGACCACTGCAACAATAATCTCATCTGCCTCGGCCATATTTGCTTGAACTTTCGATTGACCTCCTAGCTTGTAATGCGTGTTGTTGATTTGTCCTTGGCATTTCTGGCATTGATACGCCTTATGGCCAGGCACCCCACAAACGTAACAATTCATAATATTTTTCACAATTTTCTTGTCATTTTTATTCACTAGATTTTGCTTCATTTGGCAAGAACTCTTTTTTTGATTACGCTGAATTTTGTTCTTTCCCGAATGATCACCAGTTTCAACTAAATTAACACGAAAAGAATTGACAAGAGGAATAATACACTTATCTCTGAGGCGGTTTGCCTCTTCGGTTCGTATGTGACTAATGAGTTCCTGAAGTGTGAGGTCCTTCTTTTTGTGCTTTAGATGATTGCGATAGTCATTCCATGAAGGTGGGAATTTATCGAGAAGGACATTAGCTTGAAATACTTCACACATATTCATGCCCTCGCTCAGAACATCCGTGGTCAGATTCTCGTACAAGTGCACTTGTTCCATAATTGTCTTGTAATCCACCATATAGAATTGTAGCCACTTTCCCACCACATATTTCTTTTTACCAGCGTCGTCTGCACCATATTTTTTCTCCAAAGTATCCCAATTTATTTTGGCCGATTTGTTGTTGACAAATAAATCGAACAACGTGTTTGTCATGTGATTCAGAATATGCCCATGAACAATTTTGTTGTCCTTTTCAGATTTTTTCTTTGACTCGTCATAAATCGACATGCCCGTCATGGTTGACGAAGATGCAATGGTATCCATTGGTGCCTCCGTAAAGAGAATGCAATGTAGTTCACTTCGAGTTGCTCAAAATAAATAAGTAATTTTTGAGACCACCGTTTGTAATTCGTTCCATCAAGCGGTTCCAATTTAGACAAATCGGGTAAGGCTCTTGTGATAGAAGCTATAGCAAGTTCATTTTTAAATTGTTGTCGAAAATTGGAAAAAAACAAAAGAACGAAGAAGGAATGAAAAGTTGTGCCGTGGAAAAGTTCCACTGCCTTAAAAATGAATTTTCGGTAGACCCAAAGATGCAAGTTTAAAAACCGTTCGTTTCCCAAGGTTAACACAACATTAGCTTAATGTGTGCATTCACAATAGACTGATTTGGAGACCCAACAAGTTTGCCCTGAAAAAGAAAAGAAGAAGAATGGCTAAAATAAAAAAGGATGAATGAACTCAAAAGCAAGATCCTTTTCTTTTTTCTTGCGTGTCTTGTCTTCCAAAGTGCTCTATTTATATAGAGCTAAAATGACCATTGTCATTCAAGAGGAAAAAAGAAACTGCTTCATTAGATGTCCTCTACTAAACATGCATGCAAGAAATGTGGGAAGGTTACAAAACTCATAAATGACCAACTTTGACTTGGTTTTTGAATTATGCATGCATTATAAAACTTATAGAATGGGACGGACAATATTGGGCTTGAAAAAGACCCATTTAGAAAGAAAGAAACCCAATCTTAATAAAAGCTTATCCATTTCCAACAATAATTATAGGTATCAAATGACCATAATATCATTTTGTTTAAAATAACTTGAAGTGTTAAATGATAAAGGGAGGGGTAAAATTAGTAAAATCACATTTAATTCTCATTGGGGAAAATGTAATATTAATTATCTCTTGAAAATGTAAATATGACAGATAGAATGAGATAATAAAATTTCTAAAATGTGACAGATAGAACGGGACAGATGGGGTACCTTTAAATCACTCCACAAAAAAAATAAAAAAATAAAGGAAATATTCAAAATCCAGCAACTAGAAAATTATCTAATTCCAAAAAAGTAGAAGAAGGAAATGAGATAAGAGAGAGACAAAGAGGACAAGGGCGTTAAATCCGTGGTGGAAGTGCGACATAGGTTTTATCGGACTTGATTGAGGCACGACATTAAATTTGTGGCAGTTGGAACTGAGATTGGGGTTTGGGGTCTGGGAGAGAGAAGATAATGGTGGCGCCGTGTTTTTCTCTCATTTTATATGAGATACGATTTTGTAGGGCGTCCGATTGCGGGGCAGGAGATATGTGTGGCCGTCACACATGAGATCCACCCCAACATAAAAGGTTGGGAGAGTGAGGAATTGTATTGAGAAAATGGTTTTTTTTACAAAACCAATGTGGGAATAGAAAAATAATTTTAACCATTATATTAGATAAAATATTAATTTGTAATGTCTCTCACTCATTTACCTTATGTATTATTTACGCATTTAGTTATGCAAATTATACGTTGCTATACCAGATTGAACAATTTTAAGAGATTAAAAGGTTTGATTTGCAAAGAGAAGAAAAGCCTAGTAACAAAATTACAAGTATTGTGTATGAGTTTTTTTTTCTCCATAATTTGTAATTATATTCATTCCGATTATAATAATTTATAAATAAAAACTTTGGATTTTGAAGATAGTATTAGGGGTGAGCGGAATCGGGTACCCGATCAATTTTTTTGGAATCGGAACCGGTGAAGACCGGGTCCAAGAAAAGAGAATCGGTCCCGGTACTAACCGGGTCCAAAGTTTTTGGAACCGGTCCCGAACCCGGTGGGAACCGGTTCCGAAACCAGGTACCCGGCACCATGCAATCACTAAAAATAATTTAATACAATATTTAATTAAATGAATTTTGTGTATTAAGTTATGCTTCTTAATTAAATGACAATAATCTTATTATACCATGAAATCACCAAAAATTAAACCACATAATATTTAATCAAGTCTTACTATAAATGTTAGCCATTTTTTAAAAATAAAATCTTAGTGCATAATTAATTATATAGATAAACTATAATAGTAATAATAATAATAAAGACTTGGTACCGGGTACCCGCTTCAAGAACTAGTACTAACGGGTACCCAACCCCAGAACCGGTTCCACCGGGTACCCGGTGGATACCGGGTCTCGAAAGTGTGGACCTAGAACCGGAATCGGTTATAATCGGTTTCAAGAATTTGGAACCAAAATCGGTACCGGCGGATCCGATTCCGGAGCTGAACCCGACGGGTCCCATGCTGTTCCGGGTCCGAAACCGGGTACCCATTATTTCTGCTCACCCCTAGATAGTATTAGGATAATAGAAGAATAATGCGATCATTCAAATACATATATACACACATATATATACACACACATATATATAATCACTTATTTAATCATTTTAAATTATTTTACCTAACAATAATGTTCAAGTGATCCGTGCAATTACATGTTAAAATAATTGCTTGTACACCACGAGTTATATAATAGTTCTATTTTGTCAAACTTTTGTTAATGAATTAATATATGAATATCCGACTCGTCTAACAAAATGTAACCCGTTAAACGATCTGATAGCAGGGTTGGTGTTGGGACAATTGAATTTTGGTATTGATGTTCCGATTACTAATTCTAAGATCCCATAATCAACTAGGCGGGAAAATCATTTACTCGCACTTTCATTCACAATCATCCCAATCCAAAAACAACTCGCCTCTTTGAAAAAAGAACCCATTCAAACTCCAAAACTAGAAAACACCGCACCAGTAACTATAAAGTTCATCCGAGATCTTCAACAGAGCCCTACGAAAAATGCGTCGGAAAGAGGAAGCGAGTCAGCAGCAGCAGCTAAGCGCAGCGAAGAGGGCGTACAAGGCTTCAGCGGCGGAGGGGAACCGGCAGGAGGAGGCGCGTTGGGCAAATGTTGTCGGAGACATACTCAAGAACCGCGGCGAGTATGTGGAGGCTCTCCGGTGGCTGCGAATGGACTACGACGTTTCCGTCAGGTATTTGCCGGACAAGCAGCTCCTCGCCACTTGTCAGTCCCTCGGTGAAGTCTACCTCCGCCTTCACGAGTACAATAATGCCCTAATTTATCAGGTTGAAGAGAAAAATGGTGACTTTTGTTTGTTTATTTGTGTGTATGTGTGTGTACGTTTCTATTTGATTTAACTTCATTTAGTAATGCTCGACTTAACAGCCGCTGTCTGGTTGATATTTCATTTGTTTTGCTTTTTGTTGTTTAATGGTAGGATGGTTGACCATCTCATCTTGATTCATGCCTAATTTACCAGTTCTGGTGGTGCTTGTTTATCAGTACAGGACAAAGCATGATTTGAAAATTTATTGCTGGTTTACTTTAATCTGTCTATACAATTTAAGGGACAATAATATATAGCTAGTGTAGTATTAGGAAGCTAACTTTCTCGTGACTGGTTAAATGTTGACACCTCCATTCTGTTGACGATAATTGAGAATTTGATTTTAACAATTAACTAGTTGGCTAAGTCTCTTGCGTGTTACTAACAATATGAAGGTTTCATATTATTGACATTTTGAATATTAATGTTCTTCTCGCACCTTACCTTGAAATAAAATTGATAAAGTTGGCCTGTCTTTAAGTTACCACCCTTCAAATTACTCGGTTTTTTCTGTGAAACTCTCTCTGAGTTACATTTTGTTTTAACAAGTTGGGCCAAGTGGTTAAGTAGAAGATAAATGTAAAATAATTTGAGAGGTCTTGTCAACACCCTTATAAAGGGTTGGTGATACCACTTGAGCTACAAGCTCGTGGTAAAATAAGTTCCCATTTATTATTGCATTGCAAATATATGGGCTTTTTGAGTGCCTTATGTTCTTTGTCTCACAAACACGGCGAAACATATTCCAGTTTTTATTCATCTTCTAAGTCTATTTTACTTTGATACTTCAATGGTTAATTTCAATGCTATTTAATGTGCAGAAAAAGCATTTGGAGTTAGCCAAGGATGAAAATGACCTCATTGAGCAACAAAGAGCCAGCACTCAACTTGGGCGAGCTTACCATGAAATGTTTTTAAAGTCTGATGATGACCATTGTGCAGTTCGAAATGCCAAGAAATATTTCAAGTTGGCCATGAAACTTGCACAAGCTATTAAAGAGAACCCACCTTGTGCGAGAGATTCCTATTTAAAGGAGTACATCGATGCTCATAATAACCTTGGGATGCTTGAAATAGATCTTGACAACTTGGACGAAGCGGAGAAGATTCTTCGCAGAGGATTAGAGATATGTGATGAGGAAGAGGTCATTGAGGATGATGATACACGTAGTAGGCTCCATCATAACCTCGGAAATGTTTATTTGGAGCTGAGGAAATGGGAAAATGCCAAAGAACACATAAGAAAAGATATCCTTATCTGTAAAAGAATTGGGCATTGTCAAGGGGAGGCAAAAGGTTATGTTAATCTTGGTGAGCTGTATTACAGAATTCAAAAATACAATGAAGCCATTTCAGCTTATCAAAAAGCGCTTGAACTCGCAAATTCGTTGGAAGATGAGCGTTCATTAGCAAACCAAATCAAACAAAATGCTGAAACTGTAAAAGAAGCTATGAAAGTGATGAGTGAACTGAAGAAAGAAGAGCAGAACCTTAAGAAGCTTGAAAGGAACACACAAATGGCAAGAGGCACAGAAAATGAAAGGAAGTGTCTATTGAAACAATATGCATCAGTTGATTGCCTTGTTGAGAAATCAAGGATGATCTCTTTATGGATTAAAGTATGTTACTAAGTTTCTTTATCCTCTTTTCTGAAATACACATCTACTTTGCTCTCAATACAAAAGTATGATCATATAATAATTTACTTGATGCAGATGCTTTTCTGATTTTCACATATAGCTTTTGTTTTGTATGACAAGAAAAATATGAAGATTGAGTAAATGTTTATGATTCCCTAAGAAAGATATTAATTGTTTTTCACTTTCTCATCCCAGAAAGATTCCTTTTTGTACTTTTCTATCTAGTCAGGATATTGACATATTATTGCATGGTTGAATTATGCTTAGGTTCGTGAATTTGCGAAGAAGAAGAAGAGGTTAGCAAGGGAACTTTGTGACAAAGAGAAGCTGGGCGACTCCTTTCTAGTCGTTGGAGAGTCATACCAGAAATTACGTAAATTCAGCAAAGCACTTAAATGGTTCCAAAAGGGTTGGGAAACTTATAGGGTGATTGGAAACTTGGAGGTGATTAATTTTATTATGCATCCTCTATATGTTCATTTTCAGTAGGAAGAGTCTGCAAAGAAAATCCTGCTCTCATAAGAGACAGCTCGATGACGGAATCCCTTTTGCAAAAGAGTTCGGTTACCTGTTTTATTTATATTTTCGATAATCAAATTATCGTTACAGTCTGTAGACTAGCTTTCATGATTCTAAAGATCTCTTGGTATGGAAACAGAATACTGTGGACTTTAATTTATTAGAATGCTCTAGTGGTAAGGTTTTCTAGACACTTGTTTCCTGAACGATAACGATTTCAGGGTCAAGCATTGGCAAAGATTAACATTGGAGATGTTTTGGACTCCAGTGGTGATTGGGCTGGTGCTTTAGATGCTTTTCAAAAGGGGCACAGGCAAGTACCTTTACTGTAGACTATCCTTTGCTTGTTGAAAATGAACTATCCTGCATCTTTATCCCATTTTCTATTGATTCTCTAGATCTATGCTTTTCTTGTCACGGTTACTATGGTTTGTTTTTACTTAATAATGTTGTCTACGTTCTTCTTGTGCTTTCTCTCCCTACCTCTATATATGTATATATTCTGTCTATGATATTTCTTCCTCTCCTCGCTCCTTGTGTCCATCTTTTCTATTCTCACTGTCTCAATACTTTCCACATCCCCATACTTTATCTGTTACTACAACTGTTAACTCTCTTTCAGCATTTGTTAGATTGTACACTCTCTACGTGTTTGGTGCGCTATTTCATACGAGAACTTGATTGCATTTTGCATACTTTATACTTCTTAGGTCATGATTCGATACCCTTTCATTTCATTTTTTGTTTTTGCTAGAGAATAGTGGTGATTCTTTTTTTGGTTGAAACAAGAAGAATAAATTTTGAGTGTGATTGAATGTTGAATGAAAATGTGCTCATGAAAGTTTATTTGATCTATAAACAGTAAAACAATGACTGGATATGATTGCTAGTTAGAAGCATATGAGTAGGCGAGTAGTGAAACTCGTGGGAAAATGTGTAATAATGATTAGTTATTTAATTATTTTTTTGGAGAAATTAGTAAGAATGATTGATGGGGAAAAAAAGTGAAAATGAGTGAATAGTTTTTTTTTTCCTGAATATTTACATAGAAATTGCATTTTGGGTAAAAAAATGAATAAATTTCTAGCATAGAGAATATTGAATTTCGGTACCTAAGCAAACCCTTGGTTTCTCTGAGAGAATATTGAATTTTACTGGTTTTCTGTGTAAGATTGAGTTTTGTCCAAAGATCTATTTGATCCTGGCTGAAAATGTTGTTCTTTTGGACAGGATTGCTGTTGATGGAAACCTGTCCTCCTTGCAGCTTTCCGCTCTAGAAAATATTCACTATAGTCACATGATTCGCTTTGATGATGCTGAAGAGGCCAGGTAAAATTTTCTTACTATGTTGCCACTTTAGAACATTATTCTTATAGAATGATTATTTCCAGAAAGAAATGAAAAGAGATTCACCAGACTGTCATTGTGCCAAACTTTTCTTGTATGCTTTGTGAGATTGACTGTTGCAGAATGCCACCTTTCTTTTCGGGTAAAAAAAGTGTGTATTCAATAATCTATGGCTACTTTCCAGGAGAACAAGATTGTTGATTGACAAATTAAAGCAATCCAAAAATGGGGAGCTTGAGCCTGAAGAGTGTTTAAGGGACTTGTGTTCTGAAACTGAAACAGAGTTGGATAACCAATCAACAGATGATAGGTCTGATGGTAGCTTTTCACTGAAGGAATATAAGCTGAATCCTTTGAGAGTAAAATCTAGTGATCTTGATGATGAAATGAATGATAATGTACCTTTGATATCCCTACTTCAGTCTAACAAAAATACAGCAAAGCGGACCACTGTGTGTGGAATTGCACCCAATGCTACCTCCAAATCATGTGAATCCCATACAAGGAGCATATCTAGATCCACTGGTAGTTGTACAGTTAACCGCAAACGTGTGCGAGTTATCCTTTCTGACGATGAAGGTGAAAAAGAAGATTGTTGCTCCGAAAGAATGGTTCGCAAGTGTCCGGTGGAAGGCATTGCAACTTCCGATGAATGTAAGCTGCAGGCTCTTTGTATTTATTTCTCAACTTATATTTGTTGAAGAACATTGAACTTAGTCTCTTATGTTGCAGTAACCAGAAAATATGCCAGTAGTCAAGTAAATGAAGACCAGGTGATATAATCTGACAACTGAGTTAGTGATATTTTTCTCGTCAAACAAAGCTTAAATATTAATCATTGTGCTCTGTAGGATTTTTCACCTGTCACCTCAAGATGTACTGTTGTTGCTTCAGCTCGTGCCAATCTTGAGAATAGTATCTGGTCCTACAAACCCACGAGTTCTAAATTAGGTCTACAGAACGCTAAAGATTTTAGAGATACAGGAACATGTGAAGCTGATGGTAATTCTAACACTCATGGAAATGACAACAGCGTCTATGTGGGCTCCTCCAACCAATTTCAAAATAATATTTGCAGCGCAAATCTGGAAGCTCGCTGTGATCAACCTTGTGTGAGTATGATTGGGATTTTGGTAAATTCTGCTGTAAAATTTTAATATTCCATGGCCAATTCTTGATAAGGAAGCTTGGTATGGTACATGTTTCTTTTAGTGATTTATGTCTACACTTAGACTGAATCCCAAGATCCAGATGGAGAAGTAATGTTTGTGTTTCACATCAATATTTTTAGTGTCACTTGTTATAAGTAGATTGGTGGTGATGTTGATTATTTAGCTGTGAGGCTGGTAACTAATGTTGTCATAGGCTTATGTTTGTTACTGAATTTTTATTTTTTATTTATTTTTTATCTTTTTCACTTGATGTGTGTTGCAGAAACATATCATTTTCAAAATTGATCAAGAATTTGTACATATGGATCTGGATTTGTGTCGTGTTGGTGGTAAGCTTGACTTAGAACAGATCAAGGTTGAATTGGCGTGCTTGTACTATTTACAACTTCCAAGAGAAAAGAGATCAAGAGGTAAGTGGCAACTCTGGTTTTGATTTGCGTTTCCTTGTTTGTTATTCATTTTCTGAAGTAACTGAATTATGTAAATGTTCTTAAATGATTTAGCTGTCAGTTGTGCTCAATGTGTTTTGTACAAAATCATTATAAAAATCCAACTATGTGAAGAAATAACAGGAAGACTAGTATTCACCCACTTTCTGTATTAATTGTGCTCTGGGAAAAGTTATCATGATTTCTCAGAAAGTATGCATTCTCCATATTAAATTATACAATATCTAAGATTATTACCTAGCATTCATTTGGCATTTATAAGCGTTAAAAGTTTCCAGAAACTTATCTGCTTCTGGAGCTTTGCTTTAATTTCTTATCTTTCACTGTATTTTCATATTAATGTAGAATCTAAGGTTACTTTGTATGTAAGAGATTCACATAATTGGAAGGAGAAATATATTTGAGTTGAGAATTCTGTATCAAGATCTTATACAGCAATCAAGTTTGGCCCTCAGCATTTGGCCTTCCAATCTTTTTCTGACTGTTGACTGGATGGTCATTCACTTATTCGTTTGTCATTAGCTCTGTGATTGTTTTTAATTGGTTCCACTCCTGTCATTAAATATTTTATATCGATCTTGTCAATGGCACAGCTAGCTGAACAGAACAAGGTTGTTCTTTTCACAAACATATCCATGTTTTAGTATCTTTATTTAACTCACTCTATATAAGGATCGAAGATTCATGATAAGTCGATATAAAAATCATTTCTTAATGTTCATTCCACTTTCAAGTTATACACTCTATTTTTGAACAGGCCACTTTGCTAACCTTGTTCTTTAAGTTGAAGATATGCATCAAGAGCCACCCGTTAATATCCATGATTCATGTCAGCAGGATTGGTGCCAGTCATTCAACATATGAAGTATGGTGGGAGAGTTATTGAATCTATCGAAACACTATTTAGCTTAAGAGATGCACCAGGAGAGAGCTGGGTTGAGGTTTCCATTGGTGGTATGAATTTGAGCCCAAATGAAGCTTTTCCTAATATTCCTATGTAGCTACTTTGTATTCAGTATTCTCTTCTCTGTGCTCTGTGATCCACCCACTAGCTAGTCTGACTTAAATGTGATGTCCTGTGCAACTGAATTGAAGAATCACAACAGCCACATCCCTCGAAATTCAGATAAAACTCAATTTATATGAAACAGGAGACAAACGAAATTATGACAGCTTAGAAATGACAATTACTCTTGGCACTATTTTTTTGTTAACACTCCACACGCGAGCGAGGGAGAGAGAGGGGGAGGGAGGGAGAGAGAGAGAACTGGAACCCGTTGCTTTATATTACAAGTTCTATATCCTTTAAATACAACACATCCTTGACTGCTTTTTTAATTGTAGTTTTGATAGTACACCAAACAATAGAGTGAAAGTGTGTTGCTGATATCTTCTGCTACATTTCATTTTTGGTCTTTATGAAACCTCCTCAAGTACTAAGGTATTCAGTAAAACCTTATGCCTAAAAATGTGCTTGTTATGGCATTGTCACCTGCTAAAATCCTGGACATAAAAAGCATTGTTCTATTGACGCCTTCTCATTTCTGTGGGGCTTGGGTTGAACTTATCATTTTTGTATTGGGCATATTATATGGGAGACAGACAGGCATGGAATTCAAGCTATAGAATGTTGGCTGCTTTGAACTTGAGATTATGAAATAAGCATGTCCTCGGTCATACTACTGTTTTGTCAAATATATTTGTCAGCTTTCAAATTTTAAATTGAATTTTGGATTCTCTGTTATGATTGTTTGCTTTATGTCTGTTGAACAGATATCTATGAAAGAGAATGTATATCTTAGTTCAATTTTATATCAATTATGTAATACCTTTTGACAAGTTAAATGCACAAAATCAGAGCAAATGGCAACTTGTGAGGCCAATGATGCTTCTACAGAAAAATCATGTTTTGGGTTTTGAATATGTACTCTATTCAACTTAGTTAACTACTGGTGTGTTCATCCAAAATATGCCAACATTTCTATGGATCTTTGTAATCTGAATAGTAAGATTTACCATATAATTACTTCTATTTGTACGATAATTCTTTTGTATGGCACACTCAGGGATAGTCTTATTTTTCATGAGCAGTTATGGTGGCAAAACATGTGATGAAACTGTACATTGATTGCTGTGAAAAACTATCAGAACCACCAAATTTGGATGTGGTTTGGAAATTGTATAAGTTAGAGGTAAGCTCTAAATTCATTGTGGTTCACATAATGCTTTACGATCTTATTGTAGTGATATATGCGCACACACTAACACTAAAAGATCAAGTAATGAATGTCATTTTCTGATGAACATCTTCACAGGTGTCGGAGGATGAAATTGTGGTGTCTGATTGTCAATTACGAGATGTATCAGTAGCACCATTGTTGAATGCTCTGCAACTACACAAAACACTTGCTGTGTTGGACCTTTCTCATAATCTTTTAGGTATGAGTTCTTGATTCCATCGTTCTCATGGGGTGATCATCATTGTCGAATGTTGATATTCTTCATTCTTGTAATTTTAATTTTGCAGGAAATGAAACCATTGCGAAACTTAAACAAGTATTCATATCATCTGGACAGAATTATGGCGGTCTAGTTTTGAATTTGCACAATAATGAACTCGGTCCAGCTGCTTTATTTCAGGTCATCAATCTCTTATTGTAAAACTAAGTGTCCATTTACTAATTTGATAGTTCTTGTGACAGTAAAACTAAGTATATATCCTCCATAAGAAGAGGAAATGATGCCAAACTCTGAGATTTGCAGTTCAATATCCAAAGTCCTAAAACTGTTCAAATAATATCTTTCTGTATGTCATTTTTTAACAACAAATGAAGAGACACATTGAGCAAAAATAGTTTTGTGGGCTGTTGGGCCAGCAGCCATTGTATGTGGAAAGCGAAGGTGTTTTTATCATGATCATCGACATTATAAATTATTGTTTATCATTAGTAATGCCCATCATGAGTTTTGAGTTGTATCCATATTCTAGAAAGCATCCCAATAGTTTAATTATCGTGCGCGTCGTTATTAATTTTACGTTTCCTGGAGAATGTCAAGGGATAAGAAACAAAATGGATGGATATTTTGGCATAGTATGTGAATTTTTGTTATTAATAGACAGGTGTATGCATTGTAAAGTAAAATATTATTCCACCCTTAAATTTTCATGTAAGGATGAAAAGAAATCTTGCAGAATCATGGTAATTGTAGCTGTAGGTTTTTGAAGACCTTTACCACTTCTTTTGCTCATCATCTCTTTAAAAATAATGATGATCCATGTGATGAAGATTCCAAAGCGCTTGTGTCTAGAACTGGCACTAGAAATGTGGGTTAGATATTTGATGAATTATAACTACTCTAGTTGATCTTGATTTTAGACTAAAACATATTTAGTATCACTTTGATTCTTTCTGTTTACTCTAATCTTCTTGATTTTGTGGATCTGTGATTACCAACAAATGGCAGAATGACTTGACAAATGTTCCCTAATGTTTTGCTCTTTCTTTAACAGATTTGTGAATGCCCAGTACTCTATGCTCGATTGGAAGTTCTCAACATCTCTGGAAACAGTTTGGAAGATAAATGTGCATCTTACCTGTCAACTATCCTCCGGACCTGCAAAGGTGAAACCTCACGACTTGTTGATCACTTTGTTATTCCTATGTTTTCAATATCACAGCACTTGTGTTGCTTCGTCAAGGCTTTCTATTTGAAAGGAAACCACGGTGAAATCCAGATGTAGGCTGTGTGGTGGACATTTTGATGAGCTCTCTTTTCCTCATAGAGAAGTTCCCTGTTTTGCAGCTCTTTATAGTTTGAACATAGAGAACTGTTCAATCACATCAAGAACAATTCAAGTGGTTGCAGATTCACTGGATTCTGGATCTGTACTTACGCATCTCTGTATAGGTAGCTTCTAACATATGACTTAATTGCAAGTTTACTAACCTTCTTGTCTATAGAATAACAATTTGAAAACTCTTCTGTTGAACAGGACGCAATAACCCTGTATCTGGAAATGCCTTGATTAATCTTTTGCTCAAGCTTACCTCTTTACATCGGTCTATAGTTTATGAATCTATCTTCCTACTTCTACATTACATTTCAGTGGGTTACGATAAAATATATAATGTGGATATCATGTTGGTAATTTTGCTTCTTATAGGTTTCAAGAGCTCAATCTAAATGGGATAAAGCTAAGCAAGCCTGTGGTTAATAGCCTTTGCCAACTTGCCAACAACTGTTGCTTGTCGGGATTGCTGTTGGGAAACACTAATATTGGAACGGTGAGTTATTTAGCATAGCCTAAGGTAATAGTTTTACATTCCATCATAATTTTTTGCTTTATGAATTTTATAAACCCAGAGATTTTGTTTGTTGAGTTGCAATTTCTCACGTGTTTGCTAATAGAGATGAATAGGTGAATCTTCCTTCTAGCTGAGTGGCCATATCAAGTACAATTTGTTTACATCTCTTGCTTGGCGCTTATCATTTGCCTTGTCTTTCATCAAATTTTTACTATAGATCAACTTTGACATGATACAGTAAAATGTGTATTGGACCTCAAACGTATGGCTTCCGCCACTTACCAACTGATGTTGGGCTTTCTCTGTGTCAATGACCTTTGTGTTTTATGCAATTATTTGCGGATGCTTTTCAGGAAGGTGCGATACAGTTGATCAAACCATTATCCAAAGACACCCAGGAACTGGTCAGGCTTGATCTATCATTCTGCGGACTTACTAGTGACTACATTGTTAGGCTCAGAGATGAAGCATCTTTGATTAGTGGGATTCTTGAGTTGGATCTTGGTGGAAATCCGATCATGACAGAGGTTTGTTTCTTTCCGTTGCCCGTTGGTTTACAGACTCGTGCTTTTATTAAGCTTGAAGTTTCTCATTGCTGGTTTTTATCCACTATCCACTTTTATAAACATGCCTAAAAAAAATTATTCTAGCATCTAATACCCAATCAAACCTTCATCTTTGTTGCTTTCTAGGTGATCTTAATAAAACTCAAGGATAAATGCGAGCCAACTTGCATTCTGGCGTAGACTGTTTGTTTGCTTTCTGACTGTTTTATCCACTTGAGATCTTAGTCTATGTATAAAAACATGCGAGTTTATACATGTTATACTTGTCTCATTCTAAGCACACTAAGCAAAGCTCCTAAAATGTTCATTTTGATGAATTATTTTTATAGCTATCATTTTTGTGTACATCTAGGAGTATCACATCAGTTGGGCTGGACATGTTTTTTTTAAATTAGCATGTGCATATACTGGTGATTTGACAAGTAATAGGATTAGGACAAAATTCGCTTCCTCCGAGTTACATTGTCAATTGTTGTGCTGTGGACCTAAAACTGTAGCATAATTACAGGGCTGCAGTCAATTGGCATCTTTACTCAGCAATCCCCAGTGTTGTTTAAGAGTTCTGGTCGTCTGCAAATGTGAGTTCGGTCTTGTTGGTGTCATTCACATTCTTCAAGCACTATCAAAGAATCATTCTCTTGAAGAACTCAACCTGGCTGAAAATGTTGGTCCGAATGAAATTCAAGCTCTAACAGACAGCCTTGGATCGGTAGGTGATAGCTCAAACTCCTCGCAGAAAGGCATCAACCGACCTGACTCTTCAGCCTCACCTCAAGAGATGTGCGCCATTAACACAGATGAAAACCAGCTTGAAGTTGCTGACAGTGAAGATAATTTAGTCGAGGTAGAAGCTGCATTAGATAGTCAGATATGCACGTCTCAGAAGAGAGTTGTTCTTTCGGAATGCCAGTCCATGCAACAACTTTCTGCTTCTGTTAAGGCTGCTGGGAATGTGAAACGACTCGATCTTAGTGGTAATGGGTTCTCTCAGGAAGTCATAGACATGTTATTTTCTGCATGGCGCTCGGGTTCAAGAGCTGTTGTGGCTCAGAGACACGTTGATGAGACCACTGTCCATTTTTCAGTGGAGGGAAACAAATGCTGTGGTGTTAAGCCCTGCTGCAGAAAGATTTGAGTCTCTCGATCTTTCTGGCCGTCGTGAAAAATAAAATAAATTTAATGAGTAGCCTTATCAAATGATGTGTGAAACAAAAGTAAATTATTCAGAGGTGGTGGATGAAATTCCAGAAACAAGAGATGGATGTTTTGTTGTTTAGGCAAGATTATAATCAATCTCTCTCCCTCTTTCTCTCTCTGTGTGTGCGTGTGTGTGTGTGTGTATATATATATATATATATAACCATCTATGGTGTGAGAAATGCACTGCTATATTAGGTTATATATACTTCTATTTTTAATATTGTATAATGTTACTTTTATGTTATATATTGCTATTTTTAACATTGTATAATGTTACTTTCAGCAATGCTACATTATTTTCTGAAAAAAAGAAAGACTTTTTTTTTTCCAGAAAATAGCACTACAAAGAAACCCGGCGATACTGACGGCCAAATCCGTCAGTGTACGACGAGAATGCCATCAGGGCGGCATTCTATGTCTCGATGCGGGAGTCTTATAAGAGTCGTATATACGAGTGGAGGAAGGCGTATCGGACGAGTGGGGACGATACCTGCTATTGTAGGGGAGACGACTTGGAACAGGTGGCTGTTGGAGTTTCAGCGGCCTGAGGAGGTGGAGAAATCTGAGAAGGCCAGGCGGAACAGGATGAGCGAGCCCGGCGGCCCTTCGACTGGTATAGCGAAGCATCGAGGCGGGTCCATGCCGGGCTAATCGACAGGCGGCCGAGATTGTAAGTCAATGATAATATTTTAAGTAATTAAATTATATTATTGAACATGTATAAATTTATGTTTTAATTAATTCATTATATTAAATATTGTAAATGTAACTTTAAATACAGGCTGCACAGACGGGTTCGCAGCCCAGTAACTACGAGCTTCTGCTGAGGTATCATCGAAATCCCGACGGCACATTTACGGATCCCAAAGCCCAGAGGATAGCTGTAAGTTTTATATGTTATATATATAACCGATTTATTAAAAAATCTGATAAAAGTTATTATAAAATCTGATAAAAGTTGTTTGGTAATAATAGCTGAAAATTTTGATATCAGGAGGATTATGAGAGGGCTTTGGAGGAGAGGCGTGCTGCGTCGTCTGATGATAGCAGCCCTCAGGTAGACCCGAACGAGGTCTACCTACAGGTCGTCGGGAATAGGAAGGGTCGACGCTATGGCCTTGGATGCTTTGGGAAGACTCAGAAGGGCTGCAGTACTTCTTCCACCTCCACCGCCGATGTTCGTCAGCTCCAGACGCAGGTGGCAGTCCCAGCAGGAGCAGCTTGAGCAGCTTCAGCGGATCCGCGATGAGCAGGCGCTAGAGATTCAGCGGATCCGTGAGGAGCAGGAGCGTACCCAGTTGACGCTCCATCAGCAGATTGAAGAAGCTGTTGCTCGGGCCATGGCTCGTCAGCCTCCCCCTGATCCGGATGGTGGTCATATTTAGATGGATAGTTATATTTTTATACATTCGATTGCTGAAACGATTTTTTGTTATTGAATGATTTGTTTTGATTTTTTTATTAGTGGATTATTTATTTTGGATTATCTCTAAAATTTTATTTGTTTATTATTTTTAATTAATTATTAATTAATTAATTTATCTAAATTTGTTTATTAATTAATATTAATTTAATTATTTTAATTATTTTATTTGTTTATTAGTGCTGGCGGCCCAACCCGCCAGTAAATCCTGGCGGGAACAACCGCCAGTAAATCCTGGCGGTTAAATCCGCCAGGATATACTGGCGGGTAAACCCGCCAGGAATGCTGACGGCTTAGCCGCCAGGAAAGCATCAGATATTCCTGGCGGGCACAACCCGACAGGAATACTGGCGGGCGTTTTCTGGCGGCAAAAGCCGTCAAGGAAACCGCCGGCATTCCTGGCGGGTTATATTTCCCGTCAGGATACAACAATCCTGACCGCAAAAATACTGGCGGCCATTATCCGTCAGGAGGCCGTCAGTATTTGATATACTGACGGAATCCTGACGGATTTGGCGTCAGTATCGCCGGTGTTTCTTTGTAGTGCTATTTTCTGGAAAAAAAAAGTCTTTCTTTTTTTCAGAAAATAATGGTAGCATTGCTGAAAGTAACATTATACAATGTTAAAAATAGCAATATATAACATAAAAGTAACATTATACAATATTAAAATAGAAGTATATATAACCTAATATAGC